>JACXGM010003561.1:0-41404 GCA_016801145.1 Umbra pygmaea
AAATTGATGGGAAGATGGATGGAGCCAAATACAGGACCATTCTGGAAGAAAACCTGATGGAGTCTGCAAAAGACCTGAGACTGGGACGGAGATTTGTCTTCCAACAAGACAATGATCCAAAACATAAAGCAAAATCTACAATGGAATGGTTCACAAATAAACATATCCAGGTGTTAGAATGGCCAAGTCAAAGTCCAGAGCTGAATCCAATCGAGAATCTGTGGAAAGAACTGAAAACTGCTGTTCACAAACGCTCTCCATCCAACCTCACTGAGCTCGAGCAGTTTTGCAAGGAGGAATGGGCAAAAATGTCAGTCTTTTGATGTGCAAAACTGATAGAGACATACCCCAAGCGACTTACAGCTGTAATTGCAGCAAAAGGTGGCGCTACAAAGTATTAACTTATTAATTTTGCACACCCAATTTTTTTTAAATATCCAACTTCATGATTGTGTCCCACTTGATTCTTGATTCTTTACAAAAAAATACATTTTCATATCTTTATGTTTGAAGGCTGAAATGTGGCAAAAGGTCAAAAAGTTCAAGGAGGCCGAATATTTTCGCAAGGCACTGTATCTACACAGGGATATCAGAGTTAGCATCAGAGCAGCAGGGTAAAACAGTATTTACACAGGGATATTAGAGTTAGCATCAGAACAGCAGGGTAAAACAGTATCTACACAGGGATATTAGAGTTAGCATCAGAACAGCAGGGTAAAACAGTATCTACACAGGGATATTAGAGTTAGCAGCAGAGCAGCAGGGTAAAACAGTATCTACACAGGGATATTAGAGTTAGCAGCAGAGCAGCAGGGTAAAACAGTATCTACACAGGGATATTAGAGTTAGCATCAGAACAGCAGGGTAAAACAGTATCTACACAGGGATATTAGAGTTAGCATCAGAGCAGCAGGGTAAAACAGTATCTACACAGGGATATTAGAGTTAGCAGCAGAGCAGCAGGGTAAAACAGTATCTACACAGGGATATTAGAGTTAGCAGCAGAGCAGCAGGGTAAAACAGTATCTACACAGGGATATTAGAGTTAGCATCAGAGCAGCAGGGTAAAAATGTATCTAGACAAGGATGTGTGTCAGTTCAGCGCTGGAAAGGATTTGCAGCACAGAAAAATAAATAGTATAGACAGTGGGTTTTATCAGTTCAGCTATTGAGTAATAAAAATGAATGGTGCATTTAGTGGTTTATCAAGGTCAAGCATATGAACAGAACACACTGCCTGAAGGGACAATGTGAGTAGCATTTCCTTAGCCATTGACTTACCTGCTATTTTATTAGTGTTCCTCACAACCAGCCCCTTGATCCTTATCAGTCATACTAAAGCCCCCTTCTTTTTTTCCCCCCCAGACGGGTCGCATAGACAAGGCCTACCCAACAGTCTGCGGTCACACGGGTCCGGTTCTGGACATCGACTGGTGCCCTCACAATGACCACGTCATCGCCAGCGGCTCAGAGGACTGCACTGTTATGGTAGGTCATGCACAGGATGATAAAATTAACCGATTATACTTCCACAATTAAATACACAGGTGCCCGATCTGCACACAAGGAGTCGCTGGAGAGCAACGTGGCAGGATAGATAATCTGATTTATTTTACCTAAATCCCGGGCAGCGCTATGCCAATTTGCGCTGCCTTGTTCTGGAGGTCCGTGGAAAGCCGGAGAACCCATAGTCATGCTCGAAACACTATCATGACATAGACTGTCCTGCACTCTCCTTGGGCCTTATTTATCTACAATTTGTCAAGATATGCGGGCACAAATGAAGATCCTGGGATCTTGCCTGTCAAACATCTTTCTTTGACTTTTTATAGTGACAACTGCTTTGGCTGTGAGATTTGGTAACACTGGAACTCTGCCCGTCCTGCTTTTGTAGTAGTGAGGGCAAATGGTTTTCTCCCTGTTTTGTTTTTCCACCCCTCCCAACTGGTCTTCTTGTCTAATTCCCACAACTCCTTGGACAGATGCGGGATGGTGAAGGGTGAACACATGGTTCATCCAACCACGTCACAGAGCTGTCCGATATTTATCACCCTGTTGTTCCTACATGGAAGCCTTTTGTCAACTCATATGTGGGATGATTACACTCCCTCATCTACTTCTGCGATTGAACTCAAAGGCTAAATCAAATATGCAGCTAAACAAACAGGCACTGGCAACACTGAGAAATTCTAGCATGCAATATCTTTACCAACAGTACAATTAATTTTTCTATAAATCAGTTTGAATGTTTTTATGACCCATTGTTACAATTCCTGAAGGACAAACATACTTTCATAATAATTTTGGTGTTTTTCTTTTTGTGCTCACAAACCTTTGAAAAATGCCTTTTGTGAGCATCTCAGATGATAAACCAGCTCCTTGACTGCTATAAATTGATCCAAGGGCGTAGGAACGAGTTTGGTATTAAGGGGTACACCATATATTTTTTACAAATTGTTGTTATTATAAGAGGGGGACCATATTGCCTGTATGTAACATTGGGGGGGACATGTCCCCCCTTCCCCCCGTTCCTACGCCCTTGGATTGAACACAATGACATCTCTAAGATTCCAATGGGATCAGCGTGGCCCTGATTGGGTCTGTGCACTACACACGCTGCAATCTTGGCCCCCCGGTGTCTTCTGGCCACAAAGAATGGGTCATAATGTAATCAGATCTCCAGACGAGTGAATGTTGGGGCGGTTAGGTCATCCTGTCAGAATGTCTTGTGTCCTTATTTGGTCTCAGGCAAATAACAGCGAGAGACTGATTGGCCCAAACTATATTGGATCTAATGTGGTACAGTATGATTTAATAGAAAATGATCATACAGAAAGATCTGCTCCATGGAGCATGTTATTTAATTCATCTGAAACATCAAATGTCATCAGGCCTTAATCCTTTCCTTGTGTTCTTCATCTGCTCTCTGCTGCCATCTTTAGTACAGTGTCAGCACATCCATGTTATTATGCCATTTAACGCCCGGTTCACACAAACAGCATAAAAGCATTGTAAGACACTGGAAGTTCATTCAGGTAAAGTAATGGAACACTGCACTTGCCTTGCAGCATTACACTGCAAAATCAGTTTGCAGAGCTTTCGGTGTGTTGCGTGTGCTGGATTTCGACCATATGCATCAAATTTCATGCTGAATCGGCTTGGCGGAAGTGGGAGCAACGTTTGAAATTTGAACTCCTGTTCAAAAAAAATACAGAGATGATGGATTCAGAAAAGTTTGTGGATTGACGCTGATAGTGTGACCTGGGTGTTAGGCTCATTTTCTTTTAAATGTTAGGGAGAAGAGTGTAAATCTGTATCTATAGTTAGGAAAGTGAATGTTCCCATACCTCAGTGGAAGGCATCTTGACTAACTTATCTTTCTGAACCAGGTGTGGCAGATCCCCGAAAACGGGCTGGTTACCCCGCTGGCCGACCCTGTCGTGGTGTTGGAAGGCCATTCTAAGAGGGTGGGCATCGTCACCTGGCACCCCACGGCCCGCAACGTCCTCATGAGCGCAGGTGCTTTCAGCTGTCTTACACAGTTTTTTGTTTAGCCAGCTAATATTAGCATTTTCAAGTACTTGTCTAGAAAGTCCCAGAGTGAACGATATGTCTTCTAGCAAATTACTGTTCAGATCGGCAGCTGGCAGTCACACATGAAAGAAACACTACTGGTTTCTGAAAAGAGTTGTTGCCATTGACTTTTATAAAGTAAACATGTTTCCCATCTTAATAGCAGAACAAATATCTCGCTTTTTTCCCTTGGATGTAAAGTTTGTGTCGGGACTCTTGAGTAACACATAATGAATAGCATAGCTGAGAGATGTTTCTTGCTAATTGTAGTCAGACATTCTAATGGTGAACTACTGACTCATTACTCAACACAAGACAGTGGAACAACAGCCTCGTTCTTGTCCAAAATATGATAAGAGTTTGATGGAATTGTTATAAATGTCAATAATAGTTGTATGGTATTTTTTTAAAGGTATTGATGTAGGATGCATTCTTCAACCTGCTGGTCAGAGGAGAGATGCCAAATAAGTGTGTAAATAAAAGTAAAAATGATTTACACTTAACTGAAATGTATTATAGTTCTAGTGCCAATTCAATAATGTTTAGGCCTACATAAAAAAACAGATTATTATTATTATTAAATAATAAATAAATTCTCTTATATTCAATTTCTGTAAAAGACCATCTTAAATGTAATACCCTTAAGACCTTCAATGTAATACATTTTTTAAGAACATCTGGACATTTAAGGACTTTGAACAGCAATCATTGTGGCATTCCATGCTGTGTCTTGCAGTAAATAAACTACAATAAGCCTTTAATCTGTTTAAAGTTGAATGGTAAAGAAGTTTCAATGTTTTCCTGATCAGCCTGGATGATATCCAAAATCACTGACAAGATACTCATTCATTGAATGACATAATCACAACTCGCAACCTGGCAGGTAATTTCATAAAGTACTTAACAATATTGCTGTTTTTGTAATTGGAGTCAAGGCATTAAATTATGTGGCCTTAACAAGACATTCAGACCTGCTTTTAATATCTCCTTCCAGGAGGGGACTGGTCTTCTGTAGGTTTCTTCTTAGGTTCCACCTGCCAATTGTCTTGTTTTTTTGCCGCTGTGCTTTAATTTTAATTCTAGTTTCTTCTTGCTCTTTGGGCGTTTGGCTGTCAGTAGGGTGTTTGGGACAACGTCTGATGTAAAAACAGCATACTCAAAATGATTTGACTGACCCCCCCACACATGCTTACAGAAGGCACTGCATACTGCTATCAGACTTTCAGTAGTACCTAATATCTGAACTCCAAGATAGCATTGGCAGGTCTCTTCTGTGGGTCTACTCTGAGACAGCTTGACTCTACTGTGGGTCTACAATGTGCCATGTGGGTTCTGACTTTGCTTTGTGTCTCTACCGCCAGGCTGTGACAACATGATCATCATTTGGAATGTGGGGACGGGTGAGGCCATGATCCAGCTGGAGGACATGCACCCCGACGTCATCTTCAGCGCCTGCTGGAGCCGCAACGGAGCCCTGATCTGCACTGCGTGCAAGGACAAGAAGATCCGCGTGATCGATCCCCGCAAGGAGAAGATTGTGGCGGTGAGTGTGGGGTGCTAGGGACTGTACAGACTTCGAGGGACACTGTTGCTTTCCATAATTGTTTTTGGCACACATTTAGTTAGGCACACAGTTGATGTATTCTGGTGGATGTGGTCGTGGTGCTGAAGTCTGTCTGTGTTCCAGGAGAAGGACAAGGCCCATGACGGAGCCCGGCCTATGAGAGCTATCTTCCTGGCTGATGGAAACATCTTCACCACTGGCTTCAGCCGCATGAGCGAGAGGCAGCTAGCCCTCTGGAACCCTGTACGTCACCTCCCAACACACATAATAATAATAATAATAATAATAATAATGATAATGATAATGTTTATTTTTTATAATGCCTTTTAAGAACCCAAGGTCGCTTCACAAAATGATGCAAACAGTTAACAGACAGAAGGACAGGCAGTGTGCTTATTATTAGACGGTAGAGCAGTGGTCCTCAAACCCTTCCATGGACGGCCTAGTGTATGCTGGTTTTTGGTCTTTCCCTTCAATTAGAGCATAATTACCACCTAGACTGCCAGGTGAGCGGAGATACTAACCAATTAGTGAGCTACTCCATCAGGCTTGTACAAGGTAAAAGTGAAAACCTGCATACACTAGGCCCTTCATGGAAGGGTTTGAGGACCACTGCGGTAAAGTGTTTATCTGGGTACGACAAACAGATTGTCATTGCTAGATCTAAGGGTCCGAACAGGAACATATAGTTGCACTAACTCAGCGAGGTATTTAGGTGCAGGGCCGTGACAGGCTTTATAAACTAGGACTAACAGTTTAAACCGGATGCGATTGACCACAGGAACCCAGTGAAGTTGGTAAAGGGTAGGAGTGATATGTGCAGATATTTGATAAATGTAAGGGCTCGAGCAGCAGAGTTTTGTACCATTTAAAGGCGATGTATAGCTTTGTTTGATAGGCCACTATATAAGGAGTTACAGTAGTCCAATCTGGAGGTTATAAATGCGTGGATAACAGTTTCCGCTTCTCCAGAGTTAAAAGAGGGGCGTATACAAACAATACTCCGCAAGTGAAAGAAACAAGATTTAACAATATGACTGATGTGTGAGACACATGATGTGCGAGACACATGATAAACGCATCCAGTCCCAAACAGTCTCTCTAAGCACATTAAAATTGATTTCTTGTGTTGACAGAAAAGCATGGATGAGCCGATATCAGTCCACGAGCTGGACACTAGTAATGGAGTCCTGCTACCTTTCTACGACCCAGACACCAACGTTGTGTATCTCTGTGGGAAGGTAAAAACCTATTAACCCTTTATTATTCCTCAGGATTTCCCAGTAGTGTGGGAGGATGTTTTCATGTCTTCTGATAACAGTTTTAACTGTAAGCTCTTGTTCTCCATTTAGGGTGACAGTAGCATCCGGTATTTTGAGATCACAGACGAGGCTCCATATGTACACTACCTCAACACATTCTCCAGCAAGGAACCCCAAAGGGGGATGGGGTACATGCCTAAACGAGGGCTGGACGTTAACAAGTGCGAGATCGCCAGGTATCTAAACAACCGTACGCTAAGTGTTTGATGGCTTCATATACCACTAGAGGGAGCAAATGTTGCAGTTCCTGAGAAAAGACCTGTGATTGTGTGTCTTGTTCTGTCTATTTTTAGGTTTTATAAACTGCATGAGAGAAAGTGTGAGCCAATCATCATGACTGTCCCACGTAAGGTTGGTCTCTTGCTTCAGATAAAAAACTAATAATTATATGCTGGGGGAAAAAGTGTAGTAAGAACCAATCTACCCCTAAACAAAATCCTTAGAAACTGACACACCTATGTTGCTCTGTCTCCCAAGTCGGACCTGTTCCAGGATGACTTGTATCCAGACACGGCAGGTCCAGACTGTGCCATTGAAGCTGAGGACTGGTTCGATGGGAAGAACGGAGAGCCCATTTTAATCTCCCTGAAAAACGGCTACGTTCCCGGCAAGAACCGTGACCTCAAGGTGGTGAAGAAGTCCAACATCCTGGAGGGCAAAGCAGCCAAGAAGGAAGAGAGCAGCTCGCCTGCCAAGAGCAAGGCCTCTCCGCAGCCGTCGATAGTGAGTTGGACTGGACAGAACACAATGAGAACGTTCTAGAATGCTGGCAACAGTCTATTTAAGAACATGAGAATTCGCTAAAAGAATACAGTACATTTGATTAAAAACGAATTGTATCCAAAGATGTCTGCTACATTTTCTGTAAATCCCTTAACTAACATATTGTGACAGAATGCGTTGTTATTCAACTGATCGTTGATCTGATATTTTATTGCAGAAAAATGAAGGTAAATTGGAGGAGTTACTGCGAGAAGTCAAGTCTCTCAGGGATCTCGTCACACTACAGGACCGTCGAATCGCCAAACTGGAGGACCAGATCTCCAAGGTCGCCATTTAAGACTGTGCCCCCCACTCAGGACCATTCATTGGTTGGGAGAAAATCAAGTGGGCAGGGCCAGTCGCTGCCAAAATTTGAGAATTTGGCGTTGTCATTCCGCTTGGCATCTTCTCAGTGACGATCCCAAGCACACATTCCAAGACTTTTCTTTGTCATCATGCCTACCCTCACATTTTCCTCTAAAACACTTGCAAAAACTGTTGCGATTCATAGTCCAGTGTTTCACTGGAAATTCAATGAATTGAAGTAACTGCAATTTTTTTGTCGATGGAAAAGTCTTACTGTTTTGTTATGGTTTTAAATTGTGGTCAAGAACATTCTGATGTGAAGTTGGTTCTTACTGCGAAACTTTCAACAAATGTATGTAGCCATAAGTATTGCCATATTCCCTTGATTTTTTTTGTGCTGCCAAATTTGGTGTGTGTTTAGCTCATGCACCGCTTTTACATGTTTACCTATTTTGTGTCTTCTTTATTGTTGTGCATTCCAGTCCCAAACTATACGGCCGTAGACTATAGATACACTGTTTTAAAAGAAAGAAAAATCTGGATTTCCCGACCAAGCCAACTGCTCGTTCAGTGAAGGTAAAGGACGTCTGCTCTTCTGGGTGTAAATCTGAAATGTTGCGGTGTCCGGAGACAGTGCTGTGGCATCAGCTGCTCCTCTCTGTGCTGTGAAATGCTGTGTACATGTAGTGGTGCTGGGAGAACAGGTCCAACTCAGAGATGTGGGGTATAGAAGGATCATCTCTCTCAGCACTTTCACTCAATTCTCTGACATAGTTCTGTGCATGCAATAAAGATTTTACTCTTGCCAATGTCTTTGCCATAACAAATCCCTAAGTCTGTTCTTTGCACTAACTTGTAGTTCGAAATTGTCGTCTGTAATTGACAGCGTGCTGGTTTGAATTCGCACCTGACACAGTGTCTGTCATTTTGCCCCTGCTCAAGGAACCTAATTGCTCTTGTATATTGCTCTATATACACGTATACTCAGTTAATAATCAGTCTTTCCGTGGCTTTAATGGAATGATCCACTCACTAACATATTGGTAGAGCCATGTTGTCTGATGCAAGACAGATTTTAGTGATGACTTTAAAAGCTAATATCATTCAACTATACATTATTTACTGTATATTTGATGTGTGGTAATACTATACAGTATAAAATGATGATGATACATGACAACTGGTACACTGTATCTAGTAGCTGGACTGTACAATACGGATTCAGCAATAGCTGAGACAGTTGCCCAGTTTGGGAAATGAAGCATCAAACGTGGGCCCATACAAAGTGCCATTCTACTCCTGTCTTCCTGTCCAGACAGTGAATGCAGCTGCTGTGGTTCCGATCGGAGCTGTTCTCAACTGGGAGAGGATGGAGGTCAGACGGGCCATCTGGCAGCCAGACACCCCAGGAACCAGTGGGCGGACAAGGACGTGGAAATAGATGAAAGGGTAGTGGAAGAACCAGAGTTAAAGTAGGACCAATTTGAATTAGAAATGCGGTTGATGGGTTTTTAGGACACCGAAATGATACATCATATGTACTTCCTGCTGTATGTAGTTTAGATACTACTGAAAGCCTGAAATGTTTCACCATTTCTCCTTCACTACCTTTCTTTTGAAACCTTATGCTGGAAAATAAGTTAGTTCAAAGGTCACGCTCACTTATTTTTTTAGCTACATGTGTTAACATTCAGTATCAAATATTCTCTTCATTTACTGCTTTCCATTTGTTATGACCCCCTACCAACCTAATATTCTGTACCCCTAAATAATTAATGCAAACAAATCATTTTGCTATTTGGTAAAGCATATGCCAAGAAAAGCTACAGTGTATGCCTCCTTGCAACTGAACTACTGGTTATGGTTGAGCCCTGCGCCTACTGCTTCTGTGAAGTGCTTAAGACAGAACAAACTGAGAAGATGCTTTATCAATGACTCACAAGAAGTGGTGGTTTCCATGGAGGCAGGTTTTGTATACTGCCTGCAACATTTCCATTCTCTCACTGGTGCAGACTGTCTGTAGTTTATACATCTCCTGAGCAGCCGAAGCTCTCCCAAATCAGGCCCAAACATCTAGTATCTGGCATAGAAGGAAAGGTTTTAACACTATTATGCATATTACACCGCAAGTGTAATTGTAACTCACTACAGAGAGACCAATTCAGAAAGAACTGTTTGTAGGGGTTTTAGGATGTATTTAGTTGTCTACATTTACAGTGCCTTGCGAAAGTATTCGGCCCCCTTGAACATTTCGACCTTTTGCCACATTTCAGCCTTCAAACATAAAGATATAAAACTAAGTTTTGTGAAGAATCAACAACAAGTGGGACACAATCATGAAGTGGAAGGAAATTTATTGGATATTTCAAACTTCAATTTCAAACTTCAATTTAAAAAAATTGGGCATGCAAACACATTAGTTAATACTTTGTAGTGCCACCTTTTGCTGCGATTACAGTTGTAAGTCGCTTGGGGTATGTCTCTATCAGTTTCGCACATCGAGAGACTGAATTTTTTGCCCATTCCTCCTTGCAAAACAGCTTGAGCTCAGTGAGGTTGGATGGAGAACAGCAGTTTTCAGTTCTTTCCACAGATTCTCGATTGGAAGAGAAGCAGGCCCAAACCATGATGCTGCCACTACCATGTTTGACAGTGGGGATGGTGTGTTCAGGGTGATGAGCTGTGTTGCTTTTATGCCAAACATAACGTTTTGCATTGTTGCCAAAAAGTTCCATTTTGGTTTCATCTGACCAGAGCACCTTCTTCCACATGTTTGGTGTGTCTCCCAGGTGGCTTGTGGCAAACTTTAAATGACACTTTTTATGGATATCTTTCAGAAATGGCTTTCTTCTTGCCACTCTTCCATAAAGGCCAGATTGGTGCAGTATACGACTGATGTTGTCCTATGGACAGACTCGCCCACCTCAGCTGTAGATCTCTGCAGTTCATCATGGGCCTCTTGGCTGCATCTCTGATTAGTCTTCTCCTTGTATGAGCTGAAAGTTTAGAGAGACGGCCGGGTCTTGGTAGATTTGCAGTGGTCTGATACTCTTTCCATTTCAATATTATCGCTTGCATAGTGCTCCTTGGGATGTTTAAAGCTTGGGAAATCTTGCTGTATCCAAATCTGGCTTTAAACTTTTCCACAACAGTATCTTGGATCTGCTTGGTGTGTTCCTTGTTCTTTATGATGCTCTCTGTGCTTTCAACGGACCTCTGAGACTATCACAGAGCAGGTGCATTTATACGGAGACTTGTTTACACACAGGTTGATTCTATTTATCATCATTAGTCATTTAGGTCAACATTGGATCATTCAGAGATCCTCACTGAACTTCTGGAGAGAGTTTGCTGCCCTGAAAGTAAAGCAAATAATTTTGCTCGATCAATTTGTCAGTTTTATATTTGTTAAAAATGTTTGAAATATCCAATAAATTTTGTTCCACTTCATGATTGTGTCCCACTTGTTGTTGCTTCTTCACAAAAAATTACAGTTTTATATCTTTATGTTTGAAGCCTGAAATCTGGCAAAAGGTCAAAATGTTCGAGGGGGCCGAATACTTTTGCAAGACACTGTATCTTGAGAAAAAAGTTTGTTGAGTAGTTTTGGAGTTCACATTTTTTTATTCCAAACTAGCTGTCCCGAAAGTGCAATGCAAATTGAATTATAACTGCTCAATAATGTAAAACGAGAAAGGTAAAAAAACACCATATGACATCTCTGGGTTTGACAGTTTCCTTTTTAAAACTGTGAAACCACTTCAACAACGCATTTCCTGTTTCCTCATATCAGGTAGAGAACTTTTGTGTATGTACTATCTGCTCGTCAAGACGTACTTTAATCTAGAATCGCCAATTTGAGTCTCCTGTTCCTCCATTTATTCTACTCTACCATCCCCAGCAGTCAGGTAAGGCATCAGAAATATTGACACCAAGGACCCGTGTCTGTGAAGGTTTTTGTCTACTGAATGTTTTTGTAGTGTCTTAAAATCATTAGAAATTGTACATTTTTACTTGCCTTGATTTGTTTTATTTGATCAATTACACGTTTGTTCTTTTATAGAGAATAATGAAATGGTTTGCAAAGAATTAAATGTATTTATGTGTAAGTCGCATTATAAAGCCCACGGCACCTTAAGAGTTCCTATTCCGTCTTAGGTGAGAGTGGAGATGGTTATGAGCAACAATGTTACATCATAGAAGTACTGAAATCTCCACCCCCAGTGGCATGTTGCTTTGTCACAAACAACAATTATTTCAGATCATTACAACATTCCGGACACCTCTGCCTTGTCACAATGTATTGTTTTTTTATCATTTGATATCCACATACCAACATTAATATGTGTACTTTGTTCTCATTTTAGAGTGGGCCACATGATGTCATGGTACAAACTGGTACCTGTTCTGCTGTGGATTATTTTTCGCTTGGCTCCTGTCAGATCTCTAGGAGTCAGAGAACTCAGGGGTAATTACAGCACTGCAGCATCAACAGCTTCTGTTACCTGGCAATCAGTCATTACCACAACTACACCACAAAGCCATTCTTCTACCCGAGAAATGATCCCCATACCTGGAACAGCCCTCATTTCAGACACGGAGAAACCCAGCAACCAGATGACCTCCACCCAGGGTACAACTACCATACCTACCCCCATGTTTCCAGGGTCCAACAGCATTTCTAGCTCTACCAGCTCACATTCCTCTATCAATGGGTTGGAATTCACCACAGAACACTTGACATCTACATCACTCTACACCAAGGGGAATAGTTTTACCGATGGCTTGTCCCCAGCCACCTCCTCCATCACAGAGCCCACCCCCACCCCAGGGACTAACGCCACCACAGAGCCCACATTCACCCAAGTGACTACCTCCACCCCAGGGACTAACTCCACCACAGAGCCCACCTCCACCCCAGGGACTAACTCCACCACAGAGCCCACCACCACTCCTGGGACTAACCCCATCACAGAGCAAACCACCACCCCAGGGACTAACTCCACCACAACGCCCACCTCCACCCCAGGGACTAACTCCACAACAGAGCAAACCACCACCCCAGGGATTAACTCCACCACAGAGCCCACCACCACTCCTGGGACTAACCCCACAACAGAGCAAACCACCACCCCAGGGACTAACTCCACCACAAAGCCCACCTCCACCCCAGGGACTAACTCCACAACAGAGCAAACCACCACCCCAGGGATTAACTCCACCACAGAGCCCACCACCACTCCTGGGACTAACCCCATCACCGAGCCTACCTCCACCTTAGGGACTAACTCCACAACTGAGACTCTCTCAACCACTAACTTACCAATATCCACTACTGCCAATTCAACCAACTCCTCTATTTTGATCATGGACAATAATAATAATAATAGAAACAAGGTCCCAATCATGACCACCAGCATGACAACGTCAACCTCTAAAAAAGATATGGGCCCCCCAGGAGGAGGACTACCCTGCTCTCCTACTCACCGGAATGGTCTGGTGAGCAAGTGTCTGATTGCCATTGCCTCCCTAGCTGTAGTGGCCACATTTTTCATGGTCGGCTTCATTATCATCTGCACCAAGTACTCCTCCAGGAAGCACTGCTACAGGGTGCGCTTGGACCATCAAGGCACCGAGATGATGTGTATCTCAGCATTGCTCCCCGACGGCAATGGACCCCTTGTTAGACCCCAAATCCCAAAGTGCAATGGCGCCCTGCTGCACGGAGCAGAGTTGGATAGTGATGAGGAGGGAGGAGATAATTTAACTCTCCACAGCTTCCTCCCCGACAACGACCACAGTGTGGAGTCTAAGTACAGAGATAATGACAGATGTGTTTGACCAAAACATGAAGGCTACCAACTACACAGGGTGTGACCACAGTTATTGTACAGTATATTAAGGACAAGGAGTTAAAACCAGAGACAATGTATAAAACCTTTAGTTTTACTACCTTCTTCAGTTGGGGAGACGTGCAAATATGCCTGCTCAACTGATAAGGATTGAACGTCTGACTGATCAACTTCTCTGAATACTGAACTACAGCTCTTAGAATAGATTCCAGCTTCCTTTTTGTAGTTGTTGGTTGAGCTTAGCTGCACATCCGTCATCAGATGCCAGTAGAGGAAGAGACCTAAAACCACAAATTGTGAACCAATACTATGTTACTTTTTCTTGATATACAAATGTTTAAAGTAAACGTTTTGTTTTTCCAGAGACTCTCCCACACAGATACACTAAGAAAATACTTATTAGGAAATAATGTTTGTTCTGTCACTGGTAAAATGGACTGTTTAAACATTTAAATTGTTAGAATGTTAGCGCGAAACAATGTTGCAAGGAAATTACAGAGTTAAAACATTTTAAATGCATGCTTGACAAAATATTATTATATTGTTCTGCCCAACAGCTTGTTTTGTGTGGTCCTGTGACTGTCTAGATGTACAGTGAGACAAATCAGAAACTGTAGAAGGAAAATATAACCTTTTAAGGTTAAGGAAATACAAGGGGATTTGTGTGATTATGTCCTTTTCCAATGATAGAAGTCTCAGATATCAGGTAAATGTTTATTGAGTCCTTGTAAGTTTTACTCACTATACAAACATTTCATTACTAAATCTCAAGCCCTATTGGAACTCATAAACTTTCAGATATTTTTCAGGGGTATTTTTATATTGACTTTCCTCTATGTAAAAATAATAAGTTTGTATATAAAAATATGGTTTCAACATGCCTTAAAGTGCTTTGCAGAAATAGATTGGCATTCTGTTTGCACGCTTCATAAACATCAACAGGCTGTATATTATAAAATGAGTGAGATCGGAAATACATTTTCAGGGAAAATGATTGAGGGATGTGGACTTCATTTGAGGCTAATGACATCATGTAGAATCTTGAGGCTGTGGGGACATTGTCATTATGACCAAGGAAAGTTTGTCTTTATTCATATAAACAGTCAAATAGCTGTTTAAGGACACCATCATTCTGAACTGGAGAAGTTTACTCTATAAACACTCACATTTTTGTGCATGTGTGCACGCCCACACACGAGCAAACACACGCATACACACAAATGAATTCTGGTTCTTCCTCATTTTTATATCACAGTTGATGTTCCATTGAATTACACTGCATAGAACTTGCTTCTCATTAACTATAACACTGAACACTCTTCTCATTGTTTAACTACACTCCATAAAACACTCTTCTCAACCACACTTCATAGAACACTCTTCTCATTGTTAATCTAAACTTATGGTTATTGGTGTTATGTTCACACAATGAGCAAACAGCTCGTAGGAGTTTCAGTTATTAAAAAGTTTTCAGATATGCCTTAGAGGCAGAAATCATTTGATTGGTTGATTCAAAACAGAGGGCGGACCTCACATTAGGTTTATTTTTTATTGATAATTACGGTGTATGCCAACCTAATCTCTTCCCTTTGCGTATATATAGCACAGGATTACATTTTAACTCTCCATGTAACTGTAAATTAGTTTTGTATTATTACTCTGAATAGTTAAGTTGGAAATGTAATTACATGCATCAGACAAAAGTGTGTAATAGAGACATTGGGAATCCAGTACACTTGAAAGGCCTAGAAGGCCCAGAATGTTGTCAAGGGATACAGTCATATAAGATTTAAGCTGTCAGTTTCCACTGTGAGGAACAAAGTGAGGAAATGGAAGACCACAGGCACAGTCCTTGTTAAGGCCAGAAGTGGCAGGCCAAGTAAGATATCAGAGACGCAAAGGTGAAGGATGGTGAGAACGGTCAAAAACAGCCCAGAGACCACCTCTAAGACCTACAACATCATCTTGCTGCAGATGGTTTCACTGTGCATCCTTCAACAATTCAGCAGAATTTGCACAAGGTGAAGCTGTATGGGAGAGTGATGCGAAAGAAGCCTATTCTGCACACACGCCACAAATCAACTCGCTTGAGGCATACAAATGCACATTTGGACAAGCCAGCTTCATTTGGAAGAAGGTGCTGTGGACTGATGAATCAGAGATGGAGTTATTTAGTCATAACAAGGGGCATTATGCATGGCGGCAAAAGAACACAGCCATGCCAAGACAAACACTTGCTACCCACAGTAAAATTTGTTGGAGGTTACATATTGCTGTGGGGCTGTGTGGCCAGTGCCGCTACTGGGAATCTTGTTGAAGTGGAAGGTTGCATGGATTCCACTCAATATCAGCAGATACCCCATACAGAAATCTAATATATGTCCATATATGGCCATACATATGAAAAATCTTAACATATATTTGACAATATATTACCATATATTTTAATTACATATTTAAAAACAGAAATCTAATATATTGCCATACATCTGAAAAATCTTAACATATATTTTTTTAAATATATGACCATATATTTTGATTACAAAATTTGAATTACAAAATGAGGAAATATATGTCACATATATAAAAGCGGCCAATTTTTGTATATTTTGACATATATGTACATATATGTGATGATGTTTCCCACATATATGCCGATATCTGACACATAAGTATACATACATATATGGTCATGTATTAGATTTTCATATGGGATACATTTAAAAAACATTTTACCAAATATTTCATTGACAGATATGTACATATAGGTGATGATGTTTCCACCATATATGCCGACATAGGACATATACGTTTTATACACATATGGCCATATATTTTATTTCTGTATGGGACGTGAGAATAATGTCGAAGAATCAGTCTCAAAGTTGAAGTTATGCCGGGGCTGAATATTTCAACAAGACAATGACCCAAAACACTGCTCAAAATCTACTCTGGCATTTATGCAGAGGAAAAAGTACAATATTCTGGAATGGCCATCCCAGTCTGCAGACCTGAATATCATTGAAAATCTGTGGGGTGATTTGAAGTGTGCTGTCCATGCTCGGCAACCATCAAACTTAACTGAACTGGACATGTTTTGCAAGCAGGGATGGTCCAAAAAAACTTTAATCCAGAATCCAGACACTCATTACAGGCTATAGAAAGCGTCTCAGGCTGCTTTTTTCTGCTAAAGGAGGATCAACCAAATATTGATTTGATATTTCTGTTGGGGTGCCTAAATTTATGCACCTGTCTAATTTTATTTTGATGCCTATTGCACATTTTCTGTTCATCCATTAAACTTCATTTCACTACCGAAACATTACTGTGTCCTTCAGTTATTTGATAGATCAAAATGAAATTGCAGATCCAAACACACAATTATTTATAAATGAAAATCATGGAAATTGTCAGGGGTGCCTAAACGTTTGCATACGACTATAAAATCATAATAACCCAAGCGACAAAATGATTCCAACAAAATTAGTTGAGTATTTTAGTCTCTGAGTCATCCCCAGTTGAAACCCACAGCTCCTATTGTCAACTCACTCTGAGCTTTATCCAGAGCTCTGCTGTGTTGACTCTGGCCTAAAGCATCAGTCTGGGCCAGCAGAGCCCAGCCCCCGGTCCAACATCACATTCAACTGCTGCCTAATAAGAACAATCTGTGTGGAGCCCAGAAGCACGGTCATCATCTGAGAAGCAAGGCTCCCAGAGGGGGAGGAGGGATCTGTCTTGATGGCTAATAGAAACTTGAAATCCTTTTTTTCTTCAGTGCTGGTCAGAGGAACGTTTACACTGAAATCTGAAACTTGTTGGAGGAGGTGAGGCAGCCACGTTTCTTCCCTCTTGTTCTCGAGCTAATTTTCTTTCTGCCATTTCCCTCTCAAGCATCCAGAGTTCAAGAGGAGCCTCTTCTGTAACTGCTCACTTCTGGGAGAGGTAGGCAGAGCCTCTTCTATTCATCCACTTTCATGCATTCACATTATTCTGACCTTTCATTTCACTTTCAAAACGTCATTCTTAGAAGAAACGGACTAAAAACGAATTAATATTGGTTCGCTTCTGCAGAGAGATATTACCTTGCATGAGCTGCCGTGACAACGTCATGACTTCTGTCTCCAGGCAAATGGCTTTGCCAGCAGGAAGTCAAGGCTAGTTCAATAAAGTCACTGAATAGGATGCTCACTGTAGCTAATGGATTTACCATATTTGCGTGAGATACCGTCCTCGTAGATAAAACCATGTGGTGGGACCTTGTTCTTCAGTAATTCCATTGTTTAAAAAAATAATATCAGTCATTGATTTTCCTTAAAAAGTGTAAAATGTCAGATGATCCCCATGTATCTCAAGTAAATGGTATCTTAAACACCATTTGTATCCAACGTGTGTGTATGTGTGTGTGCACATGAGTTAATTGAGGGTGAATTGGTGATAAATGCACTCCCATCCCCCGTCCTGATGAGAGTGCTTCATGTGGCCACATATTGACTAACCAGCTTGCCCACAGATGCAGTGGAAAAAGGGGGTATTGGAGGGGGGTGGTTTTCAAAGACTAGGCCCACAGACCAGAGGCACATTCCACAGGGCACAACTGGTGAATGTTAAACTATAATTGTATTGAACGTGCACATCTAAAATGTTGAGTTAGAGATCACAAACGCTCTATTTGATGTCTAGAAGGAATAACCCATTGCTGCAGCTAATGGAAATTTAACCAGATAACCGCAGTCATGATGGACCCTGAGTGAGACATTATTAATTTCTTGCGGAACTAGGATGTACAATGTATCATATTTAAATTTGGTAGAGATTTCTTATAAATTCGTTCACTGCCAAACTTCAGAGTTTTGATCAAATTCTAGCCCATGTTAGCTATATACACTGTAGGCTAAAGAATGAAGTGATATGCTAAATGGGCCCTTATTGTCGATTCACTCAGGTAAACAATGTTTTGAGGTCTTAAGATGTAGGGTTTATAGTTGTATGCTAACTTTGGGTACCCCTTGAAAAAATAATCTTTCTGTGAACAGAAGTTGGACTGATTTCATTTTTTTTAAGAATTAAAATTGTGGAGGTATTTTTTTATTATTACTATGTTTCAAGACAGAACAGTAGGATGCATAGGCTAGGGAGACAGGCATGTAGGAGGAGACAGAGAGGAAGACAGAAAGGAAGGGCAGAGGCAGTGGCTGAGCGGGGGCACCGTCAAAAGTGTACATGTGATTCAGAGTCTGGAGTTTAGACCATTACTCTGGCACACGTCACCAATTCTGTCACAAGGTTGCCCTGATTTCTACAGCCACAAATTCACTGTTTACCACTGTGTAGCATCTCCTTTTCATCACTGAAGACACTAGTTGGTTAAGTTTACCAAGCAGAATTTTCCCCCATTCATCCATTATACAAGACCTCAGCTGTGCAACTCTGCGGGGTCTTCATTGCCTTATTTTGCGCTTCATAATGCGCCCCACATTCTCAGAGACAGGTCAGAACTGCAGGCAGGCCATGCTAGCACCCACACTCTCTGCTTAGGCAACCATGCGCTTGTCAATTCACCTTCTTATTTGAACTTGTCACATCGCTATTAGTCCTAATTTGACCCTGTCCCAAATTTTTGGAATGTGTTGCATGCATCAATTTCAAAATAAAGGTGTACCGTATAACCACTATGCAATTGATTAGGTAAAACATCAAATACCTTGTCTTTATACTAGTTTTGTTTAAATACAAGTCAAAGTACATTTACAAATCATTCCTTTGTTTTTATTAGCATTTTCCATAATGTCCCAACGTTTTCGAAATTGGGGTTGTACTTGGAACAATGTAAAAAATGTCACCTTTCTTCAACATTTAATCCCGGTTTATGATTTATTACTGCTGTCTCTGCCCTTCCTCTCTATCTGTCTCTACAAACATACGTATTCAAATTGAAGTTAAGGTGTCTGCGTGGCGTAGCGGGCTATGTCGCTGCATTTCAGAACAGTCTACCTCACGATGCTCATGGGTTCGAGCCTGACCGTGGGTTCTCTGACTTTCCCCGGGTCTCCTGCATAAGGCAGCTCAAAATTGGCATAGTACTGCCTGGGATTTGGGTTAGATAAATCATGTTATCTATCCCATAACGTCTCTCTCCAGACCTAAAGTAAATCACAGAAGTATACGTTATCATCCCGTGCATGATCCGACTAAAGGCTTCCGTGTTGGGTGAACGGTGCGAAAAGAATCGGCGCTCAGGCGACTCAGATCACACAGATCTGGACAAGGAGTTGCGGAGCTGCCGACAAGGCAGGATTAGAGAGGGGATTGGGAAGGGAGGAAAATCGTAAAAAAATCACACAAAAAATAAAGAAATGGAAGGACCAAGATAAAAGGTTCACAGTATAGTAGCTTACACAACATGGATCTGCATGACATCCAAGGGCGTAGGAACGAGTTCGATATTGGGGGGGACACCATATATTTTTCACAAATTGTTCTTATTATTGGGGGGGGCCACATTGCCTGTCTGTAACATTGGGTATGCCCTTGATGGCATCTAAGATATGCATAACCATTTTGGATTAAAGAAACAAAACTTGAACTGTTTGGTCACAACAACAGAAATTACATCTGGAGAAAGTTAAGCATTCCAAGAGCAGTTAAAGCACGTGGCTGGCTCCCTTTATGCTTTGGTGTTGTGTGGGAGCCAGTGGAACTGGTAATATATTGTGAGGGTGGAAGGAAGAATGGATTGGATTATATGTAAATAAATCCTACAAGCTAATGTCCAACATTCAGTCAGGACGCTGAAGCTGAAAAGAGACTGGATATTTCAGCTGGTCAATGATCTATAACATACCTCGTAATCAACCTTGAAATATTTGCAAAGACAAAGGTTTTGGAATGGACATCTCAGTCTCCGGGCTGTAGTTATATGGAAAATGTGTGTGCAGAAATGTAACAGCAGGAAAACATTCCAAAGTCCAGAAGATAAAGACTCACAGTTGGCTAAAGAAAACAGGAAGCCGTTATTTCTGCCAAACTAGTTGTTACCATAAGTAGCAGATTATCCAAACATCTGCACACGACAGAATGTCATGCTTCACTTAAAGGGACACTAATCACCTCAAAATCATTGTTCCGGTCATTTGCCTGACATGACAGTCACTAAAAACACCTCAGTGCATTCTGAAATGCACAAATTGGCCAACGTAAGTTTTCACATTTTCTACCAGTGATGCCACTGGTAGAATTTTTTTAAATTAAAGGGGAGGGGCTTAGTTGACTTCCTTATCTTGTTTTCGTCATGACCCTGAATCACGTTGATTGGATAATAAAACTGCTTACTTTTTGTGGGATTACTACTGCATTCTTCCGTTAAATAGCTACAGACCTATATACGAAGAGTTAGAGCTCTATTTTTTTCAACAATTGCAAGTGCAAGTAAGAAAATACCTAAAGTATTATTGATTGGTAATATCCAACCATACGTTTGAGCTGGAATACAGTGAGAAAGAAATATGGGAAGGGCTCCTGACGAACCAAGGTGTTTTGGAAATGTTCAATTCATTATCCTTGTCAAACCAGTCAAGACCAGGCTGTTTAACATTAACAGGTAATCGTTGGATTTTTTTGTTTAATTACTTTGATGACCGCAACCTAAAATGAATAACAAATATTTCTAAAGCATGTGTGAATGCTAACTAGATAGGTGATAAAGGTATTGACATTCTTGGTGAGTAGTAATCATTCAAAGTATCAGTTGAAAATACGTGAAATAAGCTATGTAGTTTAAGACTATAGGCGATTTAGCATGTCTCATTTGTGCATATTGGGATAATTTCAACTTCATTTCGAAATGTATCGGTGAAAGACTACATTTAAATCTGTACCTACTGAAGCAAGAAAGGGCTGCAACGCCCAGCCCAGTACATGAACTCAGACTCATTCATACAGATTTCAGTTAAGTTGATGTATTTTTGTATTCTGTAATATATTCAATGCATTGCATTGTGTTTTAGTTCCTTGGTTGTCACAACATTTGGTAATGTCCCTTTAAGGGTTGCGACACCTCTTGCTAGGCTGGCCAGTGCTCGATTAGATGCTAGCTTGGGTTAGGCTGTGTCTTGTAGTTCTAATGAGGATGATTAAGTTCAGCTGTGTTCTATTAGTCTGTTAACGTTTCCTTATTTAAAGACTGGCCAGGCTGGCGTGAGGTGTAGGTCATTGATACATTGTCAGTGTTTTATATGTTTCGTTGTACTGTCCATCTGGTCATTTTGGAAGGGTATCTGGGAACTACATGACTATATATATAGTGAGTCTCTGAAGTTTGGACGTTATGCGTACGCTCTTTACCTGTGTATTTTAGCCATCAGTGTTTCGTGCCACTGTGAGAGTACGTAGGCTATATTAGGTATATCCGTGTGCACTCACTTCAAGTGTACCCTGCAACCATATCGTTTTCCCCGGATTGTGTATAAATAAATTAGCAAGAACCATCTACAACCACTTGCCTTTGGGTCTCCCTCTCTCCACACCCTAGACCATGACAAGGGCATACATCTCTCGACTATATTGTGACCGGTTGTAAACGTATTACTAGTTAGTAGCTTATGCAAGATTCAACGTCAGCGACTCGCAGGGCGCAGGCGCAACGTTCAAATGAATTCTGGACTTGGTGGTATTTCAAGTCAAAACGGAATCAGAAGCGCCTGAGTTTTACTTTCGGCAGTTTTTTTTTGCAGAAACGGCAGTGTAAATGACATAAATCACTCTAGGGTAATGTTTTAAATACTATATTAAATATTTACTCTAGAACAGGCCTTTAATACCATGTAGAGGTCAGGTCCACTTCTATTGACAAATATTTGTTTTCTACAGTGTTTCCCTTATGTTTTCATATAACAGCATTAAACCATTAAATTACAATATCCATTTGGTCCTACTCAAGAGTAGCTGAGTGACCGAGATTTAAATTCAGGCCATTCTCTGTCGAGAGTGGAGGTCCGTCATGTTATTTGTAATCTCTGAAACAGAGAAGTAAATATATTTAATTGCTTCAATTAACTTCTGTGATCATACACTGTACAAATTGCTGGCCTTTCTTGAACAGTGCCCCAGTGTGATTCGCTCAAATAATTAGTGACGATAACAAAAAAACATTGAACACTGCATATAATTATTTAATATATTTGAGCCACTGCCGGCAGAGTTTATATACTATAGCCTCTGTCCACTAAATACTTTTACTGGTACTAAACATGATTTAGCGCATTGATTTAAGTTCTTTAGGGAACTGAAATGGTTACAATGATGATTTCAGGGAAATGGCATCAAAAGCAGTCTCATTATAAAGTAACAACATCCACCATGTTGTTTGTACAATCAAGAAGCAATAGAGATGACATGAACCATACTGTCCTTTCCTGTATGATAAAGACAGATAGATGTTTGGTTTAAATGTATTCCCTTTAATCCTTGTTAAGAGCTTTCAAATCATCAAGAGGCTTCTGATAATTTTTTTATTATCTACCATTATTTAAACAAATTGGCAAGTTTAGACAACTTGACTAAGAAGCCATTCAAATTTGCAGCAACAATCTGGGAGCAACTATGGTTAACTGTCCTGCTCATGGACTGAACAAAATGATTTCACATGGACAGGTTGGGGAATTGAACTAGGGTGACTTAAGGAGACCAGTCAGACACTCTTAACACTGGATGACCTTGTCATCTACTTTATACAGAAACACTGAGTCTCCTTCATAGAAATCCTTTGTATCCCTGTTAGAGTTCGAACGTAGTATGTGTTGTTATGCACAACTTGATTAGACAGAATATCTAATAATACAATTCTTATTATTTTGTTCAATGATTTTCTATTTTTTTTAAACAACAGTGTTTTTAGATCATCTTGCTCATTGGGATGGGTTGATCATATGACTGTTGTTCCACTATAATGAAATCTGTGATCTGCTATGCAGCTTCGGATTGTCATGGGTTAATTTTAATTTGATATGGTCTAGGCTTGTGTGCCTGCATGTGACAAGGTCCCACTCAATAGGTCTAAGCTGCTGTGAAATGCATACCACATAATTATCTACATTGAATGTACTTTGTAAGCATTTGATCCTACCTGTAGACATTGATGCTGTTAACGTGTAAAATGGAGTTGTTAGCTTTGATTGACAATAGCTGTTGTAGCGTCAATCGACATTTTTGCAATTCTATAACAGTGGGAACGCTCATTAACAACAGTCTGCACAATAGAACTGACACTTCTGCTTTACATTTTTCTGCAGGTCCTAAGGGAGATGACGTTCCTCATGGCGCTACATCTAATTGGACTGTCTGTGACGCTCTGGTCAAGCCCTTGTCTGGCCACACCCCTCCTTCGTAACATGTTACTGGAGGGCAGTGCAGAAGGGGAGGAGCTGGGCAGCCTTATTCCCACCCCTTTCGCTACTGCCTCCAATGGCCCTGCCTCTGAGTCCTCAACAGACTCATCTGGCTCCACCCAAGTGCAGAAATCCCTGCTCAACCTGATGGTTGACTTCCTGCAGGAGAACATGCTCCTCATCCTGGTTGCATCCATCCTCTTCATCACAGTTTTCCTCATCCTCTGCTGTGCTTGCATCATGAGCCGCAAGCACAAGGTCAACGCCTACTACCCCTCCTCCTTCCCCTCTAAGATGTACGTGGATGCGAGGGACAAGAGCGGAGACGCCAAGCTCTTCAACGAGGTTCCGTGGAAACCCACCAACCAGCAGCAGGCAGAGCCCACCGATTCCAGCAAGCAACTGCAGGAGGACATCATGAGGGCAACTAAGAACCTCCGCACTGCTTCCAAACCCTCCCTGGCAGAAAGACAAGAGAAGGACCCCGGGCAGACAGCTGTAGACAGAAGTCCTGATGTAAAGGTTCAGGCTGAGGGAGAAAATATAGAGGCAGTTGAAGTCAATGAGCCATCGAATGTACCAGAACAGAGGGAGGAGATATGTCAGCTTTCAGACATCGAGGTCCAAGAGAGCAGCTGCTCTGAACAGCCAGACACTCTTCCAGAACAGACAGTCCCAGAAAAGGAAGACGAGTCACTCCCAGGAGGTGAGAGTACATTAGTCCCAGTGCAGCTACAGGCCAATCAGGAAGAGGACAGACAGGACTCCACTGTCACACAGTCTATTCCATTGATCACTGGGGAGAAAACTGCCTTTTAACGGCGTTGATCAATGGACAAGACATTTGATAGTAATGGATTGGATGCTTATACATGAACGACAATCATTAAGGCAACACCAAATGGTGTCTATTCATTTGTACATTGACATTCAGCAGATAATGTTGTTTAGTGGCTTACAGTAGTGAATTCCTATGATTTTTATACTGGCCCTTCATGGGAATCAAACCCACCAACAAGCGCTTACCGTTTATCCTTTGATTCCCAGTAACCATCCATGGCACTTCCTTAATGGTATGTTGTGCAATCTATCCTCACCAGAATCCAGGCTTCCATGAACATGGCTGGTGAACCTATTTAACCTGAGTATACAACCTTATAGTTTCCATGTTTATTTTGAACAATGACCAAAGTAATGGTCCTGCCTTGGTTTTTATCACGCTTCCATTTGTTGGTAGGTTAGTAGCCTTAAGGTGTTAATCCTAGTTTAGAGTTTGTGTTTTGCCCAATTTGGGATTGCTTTCACTTGACGAACAAAAGTAGGGCGTAAAGGGTAAAATCAGTCACAACCTTGTTGTACTAGGGTATATTAGAAATATGTTAGCACAGGATTAACGTGCTAGGTTATCCAATGAAACCAGCTACAGTTTAGCATTAATCACGGGACACTAACTAGTGCATTTTAACTGCCTAATGCATACACTTATTTTAATGTTCGCAAGTATAGCTCCACTGTTTATTTTTTACATTAAAAAATATATTTTACAGTTATAAAACCTGTGTTTATTATTTGTATAGTAAATCGTTATCCATACTAAATATGTATATTCAAGGGCCAATTCGGAGATCAAACGATAACAAAGCAGCCAACCTGCCTTCTGATCTAACAAGCTGAGGTTTGTCGACAGAACCCCTCGAAAACCGCTAAGAGATATGTGTGCAGGCCCTGTTCCTTACTCATGTATTATGTTATTTTTAAAGGTCCAGACTGGTATTGTGTTCTTTTTTTGATCCTACTGAGACAGATTATATTGTAGGCGTACCTGGTTAGTCCAGCAGATAACAGCTATTGCCATACAATCACAACTGTGTTTTGTTGAAAGTGCTTAAGGCCCTGGAGAGATGGATAAAAGGCAGCCCAGTTTTCTGGTAGTTCCAGCTGGAACTAATTGTAAAAGGGCATGAAATGGCCAGAGCTAATTTCTCTGAAATAGTTTAAAGCTTGAGTTAAAACTAAGATGGACAATGAGAGGGGCTGTCAACGGGTTGACCTCTATTTGCACCACACCTCCCAAATTAATCTCCTGCCTTTCTCAATGTGTCAGTAGATGTTTTATATCAGAGTTTGTGTTTTGCTGCTATTTTCGCCAGGTCTCACTTGGAAGAGATTTTTAAAGGTTCAAATAAAACTCCCTGCAGCAAATGTTGTAACACTGTTGTAACAATGTTGTTTTGAAGATATAACATTAATTTAATTTATGTTCTTCCTTCACTAATGAAAATCTGGGATATGATGGGTTATGAGAGTTTAAACAAACTTCGGAAGCATATCTATTTTCAGGATTAATTTAGAATCTATATACTTTCAGTAACAATACAAATATTGTTATAGCAGATTCAGATCAGCCCTCCATGAAACAGTGACATCTACTTCCCAAACAAAGTGGTCATCTTCCCTTGAGCATCCTAACAGGTCGTTGTACACAAAGTCTGGCCCTTTAGTAGCACAATGTGGGCACAGGGCTGAAGAGGACATTTCACACATGTACTACACTGACTTGGGTACTGCTCCTAATTCCAGTAAACGAATTAACATACAGTGTGGCTTTCTTTCTTTGTTTTTTAGGGTTGTAAAGTTTGTGGTAACAATTTTGTACATTTCAACAGTTATTGTGATTACTGTTAGCATCTTAGATTTATTTTGTACTTAATGACTAAATGTATCCCAAAACCAGTTATTTCAAAGTGCAACTCAGTGTTAGAGACACCATCAACCATGCCACACAAATATGCATCCATTTTAAAACACTTGTGGCCAGGTGTGGTTCAGTGCTAAACCACTTCATCCGATGCACATTGCTACATCTATTTTTTGATTTTTTTATTTAACCTTTATTTAACCAGGTAAGTTGACTAAGAACAATTTCTTATTTACAGCAATGACCTTGGAGCAATTAGGGTAAAGTGTCTTGCCCAAGGACAGAATGACATTTGGCTCAGTCGGGAATCGAACTGGCAACCTTCTGACTACAAGTCTGACTCCCTACCCACTGAGCCATCTGCGCCCTCCCATCTTGGCTGTGATTCCAGCCTACTGCAATCGCACTACACAATGTCATTTGTTTCCTATCCTCATTTAGCAGACGCTCTTATCTAGCAACTTACCGTAAGTAAAGGGACATCCTATGGAGCAACTTTGTGTAAAGTGCCTTGCTTAAGGACACAATGACACTTGGGAATTGAACCAGCAACCTTCCTACAAGTCAGATTCCCTACCCACTGATCTGACACCACAATTAAAAAAGCAGAACATATCTAATGAAAGAGACTATAAAGCATACATACCTTACACACCAAAATTCAGCTGTGTAAACTGGAATGCTTATTGGATTTAAGCATATCAGGTGATGTGTATCTGTGTAATGAGAGAGGGTGTGGCCTAAGGAGATCAACACCTATAACAAGGTACTATGCATAATAATCAGGCAAAATGGGCAAAAGAGATTTAACCAACTCAGAAAAGTAAAAAATTGTAAAAAGTATTTCAGAGGGATGCAGCACTCTTGAAATTGCTAAGATATTGTGGCGTGATCACAGAATCATCATACGTTTTGTTGAAAATAGTCAACATGGTCACAAGAAACGCTTTATGACAAAAAGACGTAAATTAACTGCCAAAGATTTGAGAAGACTCAAACGTGAATCTAGCAGGAACCCATTATCCTCCAGTGCTGTCATATAATATGTGCACTCACCTAAAGGATTATCAGGAACACCCGTTCAATTTCTCCTTAATGCAATTATCTACTCAACCAATCACATGGCAGTTGCTTCAATGTATTTAGGGGTGTGGTCCTGGTCAAGACAATCTCCTGAACTCCAAACTAAATGTCAGAATGGGAAAGAAAGGTGATTTAAGCAATTTTGAGCGTGGCATGGTTGTTGGTGCCAGACGAGCCGGTCAGAGTATTTCACAATCTGCTCAGTTACTGGGATTTTCACACACAACCATTTCTAGGCTTTACAAAGAAGGGTGTGAAAAGGGAAAAACATCCAGTATGCGGCAGTCCTGTGGGCAAAAATGCCTTGTTGATGCTAGAGGTCAGAGGAGAATTGGCCGACTGCTTCAAGCTGATAGAAGGGCAACTTTGACTGAAATAACCACTCGTTACAAGCGAGGTATGCAGCAAAGCATTTGTGAAGCCACAACACGCACAACCTTGAGGCAGATGGGCTACAACAGCAGAAGACCCCACCGGGTACCACTCATCTCCACTACAAATAGGAAAAAGAGGCTACAATTTGCAAGAACACACCAAAATTAAACAGTTGAAGAATAGAAAAATGTTGCCTGGTCTGATGAGTCTCAATTTCTGTTGAGACATTCAGATGGTAGTCAGAATTTGGCGTAAACAGAATGAGAACATGGATCCATCATGCCTTGTTACCATTGTGCAGGCTGGTGGTGGTGGTGTAATGGATTGGGGAATGTTTTCTTGGAATACTTTAGGCCCCTAAGTGCCAATTGGGCATCGTTTAAATGCCACGGCCTACCTGAGCATTGTTTCTGACCATGTCCAATGCTTTATGGCCACCATGTACCCATCCTCTGACAGCTACTTCCAGCAGGATAATGCACCATGTCACAACGCTCGAGTGATTTCAAATTGGTTTCTTGAACATGACAATGAGTTCACTGTACTAAAATGGCCCCCACAGTCACCAGATCTCAATCCAATAGAGCATCTTTGGGATGTGGTGGAACGGGAGCTTCGTGCCCTGGATGTGCATCCCACAAATCTCCATCAACTGCAAGATGCTATCCTATCAATATGGGCCAACATTTCTAATGAATGCTTTCAGCACCTTGTTGAATCAATGCCACGTAGAAATAAGGCAGTTCTGAAGGCGAAAGGGGGTCAAACACAGTATTAGTATGGTGTTCCTAATAATCCTTTAGGTGAGTGTAAAACAAAGCCCTGGATAAGGCACACATCCCTGTATTTATAATGCCAATGCCCCCATCTAGTGGACAATTATGGCAGTGCTAGATATTACTATTCAAGATAACAGGGTCACCATTCATACACAAACAACAAGCGAATAACTGATTGATGCTACAGTCTTAAAAGGTAACATATGACTACTGGTAATTTGACCAGACTGACTATATAACTAGGAATGTAGTGAAATCATAGAGGCTTTACACCAGTACCTGTGACTACCAGGTCTGGGAAATTCCTAACTCAGATGTTAATTAATTGCTTTTTCCTGGCGAAGACACTAAATACAATTAAATTACAAATAAACATGAATATAAACAAATTAGATATTTTAATGGCTTATGCTGTGTCATAAGACACACAATATCAAATGAAATGGATTCTTGAATACTTCGCTTTTCATTTTTTAAAGATGCATTCTGCAATTCATGGCAATGTTTGAAACTATTTATGCCCCTAGAGCTAAAACGGTCCCCGCTCTGGACTCTCTTAAGTGTCTAGGTTTGTATTTTCTCTCTTTTTCTGCTGGTTCTAGAGGTTATGCCCGCCTGGCAAACTCATTAGACATTAACCATCTCTGGTTTGACCGACAGCTCTGTCAACAGGTCTTCCTCTATTTTAGCAAACCATGTCACACATGTGTTGGGAATTCCCTGCCTGAGGCTTCAAGGGAATGCCTGCAATAAGCCTTAAAAACACATCAGGCTTTCAAGCTAACTACGGTAAGATGATGATTCTACTTAGATTGTGCATACAATATACACTCCCCTAAAGGATTATTAGGAACACCATACTAATACTGTGTTTGACCCCCTTTCGCCTTCAGAACTGCCTTAATTCTACGTGGCATTGATTCAACAAGGTGCTGAAACCATTCTTTAGAAATGTTGGCCCATATTGATAGGATAGCATCTTGCAGTTGATGGAGATTTGTGGGATGCACATCCAGGGCACAAAGCTCCCATTCCACCACATCCCAAAGATGCTCTATTGGGTTGAGATCTGGTGACTGTGGGGGCCATTTTAGTACAGTGAACTCATTGTCATGTTCAAGAAACCAATTTGAAATGATTTGAGCTTTATGACATGGTGCATTATCCTGCTGGAAGTAGACATCAGAGGATGGGTACATGGTGGCCATAAAGGGATGGACATGGTCAGAAACAATGCTTAGGTAGGCCGTGGCATTTAAACGATGCCCAATTGTCACTAAGGGGCCTAAAGTGTGCCAAGAAAACATCCCCCACACCATTACACCACCACCACCAGCACAGTGGTAACAAGGCATGATGGATCGATGTTATTATTCTGTTTACGCCAAATTCTGACTATACCATCTGAAAGTCTCAACAGAAATCGAGACTCATCAGACCAGGCAACATTTTTCCAGTCTTCAACTGTCCAATTTTGGTGAGCTCTTGCAAATTGTAGCCTCTTTTTCCTATTTGTAGTGGAGATGAGTGGTTCCCGGTGGGGTATTCTTCTGTTGTAGCCCATCCGCATCAAGGTTGTGCATGCTGTGCCTTCACAAATGATTTGCTACATACCTCGGTTGTAACGAGTGGTTATTTCGGTCAAAGTTGCTCTTCTATCAGCTTGAAGCAGTCGCCCCATTCTCCTCTGACCTCTAGGATCAACAAGGCATTTTCCCCCACAGGACTGCCGCATACTGGATGTTTTTCCCTTTTCACACCCTTCTTTGTAAAGCCTAGAAATGGTTGTGTGTGAAAATCCCAGTAACTGAGCAGATTGTGAAATACTCTGACCGGCCCGTCTGGCACCAACAACCATGCCACGCTCAAAATTGCTTAAATCACCTTTCTTTCCCATTCTGACATTCAGTTTGGAGTTCAGGAGATTGTCTTGACCAGGACCACACCCCTAAATGCATTGAAGCAACTGCCATGTGATTGGTTGAGTAGATAATTGCATTAATGAGAAATTGAACAGGTGTTCCTAATAATCCTTTAGGTGAGTGTACACATCCAGACTAAAATGGGAGATGCTAAAAATAGTTCTGCAATTATGAAAACCACAGACTATCTTTAAGATGTTTTTAAATTTTTATACATATTTTGACACTAAATATTGTCAGATCAATCAAAGCGTTATAGGAAATGAATATCACTTATATAATTAATTGAATAAACCATTATTAAACCCTATATACCTCATTGTGAAATAAGTGATTAAGCCATTAGTAACTGGCTGTGCCACCATCTTTTCATTGTTGATCAGTCTCCCATATTTCTTTGCAGGAATTTTGGCCCAGTAATCCATGCAGAGCTGCTCAGTGACATGTGAACGTTACAGAGTTAGAACCAGGTCGTCTGACAACTTCATTTGGTCCAGTCACGAACATTCACAAGGCCATCCAAAAAAGTAAAACACTGCTATTCAGCCATTCTGACAGACATAAATACTGTGTTTCAACATTTTTCTTGCCGAATGACCAAGGTCTTTCAGCTAAACCTCATGGGTGGATGACAACATTCTGTAGTTTACACACCAGCTGACCACCCGACAATTCACAAACATTATTATAATATTGTCGACAAATTAAGACTGGCATCCCATACTGGATACAAATATTACTTTATTACACTGCATTACAAACAGGAATCATGTCTTAAAGTCACTAAACAATCCATACATACAGTTATTGTTAGCTCAAACTGTCACACTTCCATTCATCACTGTCTTCAGATCCTTTTTATGATGGGACACTAAGGCAGCCCTAAAACTGTCATACTTCCATCACTGCAATCTCAATCAGCTCTCACTGGAGAACACAAACAAAACCATTGCAAAAAAACAAAGCACAAACAAAGCCAACTCTAGTGTCTCATTCACTCTGCTCACTTCACATTTCTCTCCCCTGAACAGAAGGCTGACCAATCGCCTGATTAGTACTTTTACATTGTGCGTTTACATGACAGGCTACAGAGTTGTTTGAAATACCACAGAGGCTTGGTGTGAATATATACCGTTCCATCTACTGTAGGTATGGGTGGACATAACCTGGACTTAGATAGGAGCCCCACTTAGATAAGGATGGTGGAGTGGTGGGATCCAGGATTACACTTTAAAGGTCCCCTTGGCAGTCGGGTACAGGACGGGGTGTCCAGGACTAGGTGGGAACAGCCCTCCTTTAGTTGCTGGCCTTTACAACCTCAATCTCCACATCTTGTTGTTTGATACGGTAGTCATTGAGGGCAGCTCTGATGGCATCCTCAGCCAGCACTGGAGAAGAGGGCAGAGGCAGGCATTTCACATGGTGGTTAAAAACACTGAACAGACATGGTTAAGAAGTTCCCAATGTGTCAGAAGGGATATAACAGCATTAGGCAGACAGAAATAAGGGCTTACTGGAGCAGTGCAGTTTCACCGGGGGAAGACTAAGCTCTTTGGCAATGTCTGTGTTCTTGATTGTCAGCGCTTCTTCGATCTAAAAGCCAAAAAGAAAACAGCTTTCAAACTGAGGAATAAATACAATTCAACTATGATGCTACAGTGCCTTAAGAAAGTATTCAGCCCCCTTAAACTTTTCTACCTTTTGCCACATTTCAGGCTTCAAACATTAAGATATGAAACTGTAATTTTTGTGAAGAATCAACAAGTGGGATACAATCACGAAGTGGAATGAAATTTATTGAATAATTCAAACTTTAACAGATAAAGAACTGAAAAATTGGGCGTGCAAAATTATTATTATTAAGTTAATACTTTGTAGCGCCACCTTTTACTGCGATTACAGCTGTAAGTCGCTTGGGATATGGCTCCATCAATTTTGCACATCGAGAGACTGAAATTTTTGCCCATTCCCCCTTATAAAACAGCTTGAGCTCAGTGAGGTTGGATGGAGAGCGTTTGTGAACAGCAGTTTTCAGTTCTTTCTACAGATTCTCAATTGGATTCAGGTCTGGACTTTGACTTGGCCATTATAACACCTGGATATGTTTATTTGTGAACCATTCCATTGTAGATTTTGCTTTTTTTTTGGATCATTGTCTTGGTGGAAGACAAATCTTCCAGAATGGTCCTGTATTTGGCTCCATCCCTCTTCACATCAATTTTAGCCATCTTCCCTGTCCCTGCTGAAGAGAAGCAGGCCCAAACCATGATGCTGCCACCACCATGTTTGACAGTGGGGATGGTGTGTTCAGGGTGATGAGCTGTGTTGCTTTCATGCCAAACAAAACGTTTTGCATTGTTGCCAAAAAGTTCAATTTTGGTTTCATCTGACCAGAGCACCTTCTTCCACATGTTTGGTGTGTCACCCAGGTGGCTAGTGGCAAACTTTAAACGACACATTTTATGGATATCTTTCAGAAATGGCTTTCTTGCCACTCTTCCATAAAGGCCAGATTTGTGCAGTATACGACTGATTGTTGTCCTATGGACAGACTCGCCCACCTCAGCTGTAGATCTCTGCAGTTCATCTAGAGTGATCATGGGCCTCTTGGCTGCATCTCTGATCAGTCTTCTCCTTGTATGAGCTGAAAGTTTAGAGAGACGGCCGGGTCTTGGTAGATTTGCAGTGGTCTGATACTCCTTCCATTGCAATATTATCGCTTGCACAGTGCTCCTTGGGATGTTTAAAGCTTGGGAAATCTTTCTGTATCCAAATCCGGCTTTAAACTTCTCCACGACAGTATCTCGGACCTGCCTGGTCTGTTCCTTGTTCTTCATGATGATCTCTGTACTTTCAACGGACCTCTGAGTCTATCACAGAGCAAGTGCATTTATACGGAGACTTGATTACACACAGGTGGATTCTATTTATCATCATTCGTCATTTAGGTCAACATTGGATCAGAGATCCTCACTGAACTCCTGGAGAGAGTTTGCTTCACTGAAAGTAAAGGGGCTGAATAATTTTGCTCGCCCAATTCGTCAGTTTTTTATTTGTTAAAATTTTGAAATATCCAATAAATTTCATTCCACTTCATGATTGTGTCCCACTTGTTGCTTCTTCACAAAAAAATTACAGTTTTATATCTTTACGTTTGAAGCCTGAAATGTGGCAAAAGGTTGAAATGTTCAAGGGGGCCTAATACTTTCGCAAGGCACTGTATAATACAACTACAGGAATAAACAAGCAACATGGAAGAGAGAGGACTGTTGACTTCAGTATTATTTATCTTTTGTGAGAATAACATTAACATAAGTAAAACAGGAAGTGGAGGAAGTGTCAGGGGTGCAGAACGCAGACTCACAGATTTGCCCTTCACCCACTCTGTTACCAGGGAGCTGGAGGCGATAGCTGAACCACAGCCAAACGTCTTAAACCTGGCATCCACAATCTTCCCCTGGTCATCCACCTCAATCTGTACACAGGGGAGGAGTCAACTTGTATGAGTCACTTTTTGTCTGCGTTAATAAATTTAAAAATGTTCTTGCTAAACTACAGTAAATTGAATATCCTGCTTGTAAACTGGTACTGCTGTTGTGGATTATTTGGATCACAACCAAGACATGGAGACCTTATTTAAAATGCCAGACCATCTGACATTTCTGGGAACTTACTTGATTTTGCCTTACCCCATTCCGTTTTTAGTTTCTATCTAAAAAATAATAATAAGTTCCAGGTTTTAGTTTCCATATTTTTGCCCCAGTAATCATAAAATGTTGACAAATCTAATTGATAGGCCACAAAGGTAGAGCTTAAAAGAAGGACAATTAAAGATCCAACATAGCTACTTTATAATTGAGTAGCTGTGGATCTTAGACTTGTTTTAAATAGTATCTTTAGCTCCATGGAAACAGAAGTGTGGATTCCATTCTGCTCATCTGTTTAGTTTAATCAGGTTCATCTTTATTCACAATCTGATAAAATGATATAGCCAGTGTCTCGCCTTTTACCTTGTGTGTGTAGGAGACAAGGTAAAACAGTGCCAATTGTGTTCCAGACACGTCACAAAAAAACATTGGCAAAGGAGGCAGACAGACGGCAAAGCAAAACTAAATCCCACCCTGTAAATCTGTGTACTGGCTGATACCCAAAGTGGGAATTCTGGTAAATTTCAACAAAGTGCATTCCATACGTTAAAGTGGCGTCCTTTTTCAGTACCCTGCTACGATTTGGTAGCAGTACTATTAAAAAAAAAGTAAAACCTCATTTGTAGCTACACTAATTTCTTAAATGAAATGGATTTTGCCCCAATTCAATGTTTAAACTTTGTGCTGCTTCTTATTCTACAAAGTGAAATCAGAAAATGTTTTACCCTGCATAATAAATAAAATAAAACATACATACGTTTTAAACGTACATTCAAATAGCTGTTGGAAATGTATGGTCAGAGTCGTATGCTACTTAAAGTTTCAGTTGAAATTGTTAGGAGAAATGGGAGGTAGCTGAAGTCAAGAGAATATACAGACAAACACCTGCACAGAAGCTTAAGAGTAATTGTCACCTGGAAAAATGTTCTAAACACACACTGGCAAAAACATTGGTCTGGTTTTGTTTCTGCAGTTTCGCTGTGTAAAAGTAACTAGCCAGTAAGCATTTTAAATCAGTTACAGTACGACACTCCCATTCAGACCTTAATGTAAATCTTTCACATTTCTCAAGAGGGCTGCGGCTTATGTGGGCTGATGCTAACATGCACATTCATAGTATTTCACCACTAACATATTTAACAACCAAGCCTATACAGTTGGCGACATCAAAGTTATGCAGACAGTACCTTCAGAGCCCGACAGAAATGTAATACAATATGTAACTATGTTGTTTTTATGTTCACTCAAGTTCCATTAATTTATTATTAGGTTTTGGTTGAAGAGCTAAAAACATTCAAAGAAAAAATCATGTGAAATTCAGATGGTCAGAAACAGGGAAAACACATTCACTCATGTACGTTCCAAAGCAAAGGCATTCGTTCAGTTCATTTCCCACTAATACATCATTAAATTACGTTTTAATATTTGTATTCCATGAATGTCCTAGGTTTCTGAAACAGACAGAAGATGTTACGAGGTTGGAAACCAACGTACCTGTAGCTTCATCACATCTCCACACGCAGGGGCACCAACCAAGCCTGTTCCCACATTCCTGGAAGTCTTGTCCAGCGATCCAACATTCCTTGGGTTCTCATAGTGGTCCACTACCTAAAGTTGAAACAAAAAACAATGAAAAGTCAGTCACTGAACATAATGATGAACTGTCAACTTCACTGATGTCAATCTGATGACCACTATTGGGAATATTCCACACCAGCAAATCTTAGTAACATTATGTTTCTCAAGAACAGGCTCAAGACAGAGGCCTATTTTTGTTGTTATACAACAGGGGTTTTGATATTATATAAGCAGAAGATTCAGAATGACGTAAGGGGAATTAACATACACAGATTATGAAAGGGCTAGCCTGTACAGTCCTGTTGGGACCTTCAACAGATATAACAGGCATTATGCTGAGTCATTGTCTTGTTCTACCGAACAATGCTAGGAAGCAGGCTTATCACAACCTCATCAACATTCCTATGGGAATATCCTATGTTCTAATGTTTGTTAGAGGCTCGTTGGTTCTGATACTGGCTGTATTATTGCAATGGTTGTAAAATACTTCTTTAAAAAAAAAAAAAATCGCTAATAGGGGAATAAATATTATTTTTAAACAAAGTGAAGACGTGATAATACACTTGGGCCTTCTTCTAGGGGGGATTTGAACCCAAGCACATTGAGGATGGTATGAACCAATTCTCCAAGGGTCACACAGTTGGAAAATTGCCTTATTTAGCTAGCTAATCAGGATCACCAAATCTTAAACAATTTAAAGCCACTTATTGCCAACAAGCTCTCATGCTGGCTGGGTCTACTCTCATCAAGACAAACAAAGATCCAGAATCAATGAAAATGCATATTGACAGAGAGCAAGAGAGCTCCCTGGAATTGACTACAACCAGTGGTGTAAAGTAACTAAGTATTTTTTTCATGTATCTGTACTTGAGTATTTATCTGTCTGCCAACTTTGTACTTTTACTTCACTACATTTTATTACAACAATTGATACTTTTACTTCTTTACATTTTCCAAAACAGTCTCTATTAGAGGAAATGCGCAAACAAATGATTTACTAATATCTCCGTTAAGTCATCCTACAAATGTTTATGAAATATTTCCCCAAATATTTGGGTTCAGATTATGGCTTGACTACTTTGGAACTAAAACATATAGTATATATGTACTGTATCACACCTTTCACATATCATTATCATACAATCCAGTCACAATTTGTTTTAAAAACCCCATATAATTTAAAGTAAATAATGCCTGGATTGCTATATTATTTGCACCAACTAGAGCACCTCAACAAGTGATTGGAATTTAGATATGAGTGCTATGGCTTTTGCCATTTATATTGTGCATTGACAGATGTAAACATTTTACTTTTACTTTATGTACTTAAGTGCATTTAAGATCACATTTACTTTTGGTACTTAAGTACATTTAAATTCAGATACTTTAAGAATTTTACTATTCACTCTTACTGGAGTAACTCTATAGCACAGTAGCTGTACTTCTACTCAAGTGTCATTCTCCAATACTTTCTACATGTCTGCTAAAGTCCTTCCCTGTGGTCTCCAAGTTGTCAGTGAAGCTGAATACACCTCTACCTGCCTCTGCAGCCTGTGAATGAATATTTAGCATAGCAGGACTTGTCTCAGCCCAGAGAGCACGGCTGGATTCTCGCAATTTTGACAAAAATCTTCTACTGAAATGAACCGCAAGTTTTTCAATTTTAATTATAGGAAGGAAGAGAAGAAAGCAGAGGGAAAGATGAAGGAAGCAAGAGGAAGGAGAGTGAGCAAGAGGACATGGAGAGGAAGAGAGACAAGAGGAGACAATGAGGAAGGAAGCAAGAGGAGAAAGGAGTTGAGGGAAAAAGTGGGCAATAAGGTACAGGGAGGGAGCAAGAGGAGAAAGGATTTTAGTGATGTTAAAGTTTAAAGTGATGGTTCATGTTCAATGTGATGTAGGGAGACAATAAATAAAGCTTTTACTTTTGATACTTTTGAGTACATTTTAACACCAGATAAATACTTTTGATACTTAAGTACATTTAAGATGAGCTACTTTAAGACTTAATTTTCCTATGGGTGACTAACTTTTACTAAAGTAACTTTTACGATCGATATCTGTACTTTTACTTAAGTATTGAATTCAAGTACTTTTTACACCATTGCTGATACCCCACACCCCTTTCTTTTGTCATACATGGGCCTCTAAACCTAAGACAAATTTCTAATATTATGTAATAGAAAAAGTTTTATTGAATATTGAATCACTAACTACAATGCTGGTGCTAATATCTCTATGTAATACACAAAAATACGGTTTACGGAAATAACTTACATATGGTAACATCTTTACCATGTATTGTTAATCCTAACCTTGACTGAGCCTTAGCAACCCTCTAGTTTGGATACATCATTACGGAACAGCAGTGGAACAACCTAGCTAACCTCTTATAACAAAGCTGTCACGAATGTTGCAATGCAAGTGTAGCTAGCTAAATACATTTTAACTTTGGCAACGATATAGTTTTATAAATGGACGTCCTAGAACTAGTTAATATATCTAACATTTTATTTAGCTAGGTGCCGCTGGTAGTTGGTTGTACTGCATTCATTAGTCTAGCTGTGTCCCTCTGTGGCGCATGTTATAGAAGTAGCCTGCCGTACAGTACGTACGTTAACTCTCGTAAGAAGATACCACTTGAACTAACGTGTTACTTTATTACTCTAAAATACATTGCGGTACAGTACAGTCAAATCCATGCTATCTAGTAAGCAAATGACAATTGTTTCGATTATTAACTTAGCTAGGTAAAAAGACGTATCGAGCTAGCCTAGCTGTCAAAGTCAGCCACAACATTAATGGCCTCAGGTGCGCCTCTGCAAAACATGGGTAGAAATCCTGACCACTGCTGTTGGTCTTTTTCAGCAAACAAACATTTTCGCCTCTTATCTTTTACCACCGTTTCTGTTAAAGCGTATTTGAAGCAGCAGCACTGCAGCAGCAACAACAACAGAATACATATTAGATACAGTACTGTACATTTATTTTAACCGTTTCTTGATTTAATGGACAGTCAGGATATTTTACCTTTTTGTGGTAGGCGACCTGGGCTGTATATTCTGAGGAAGAAAGACGTCTGATAACAGCAAGAGGGGTGATGCACTTCTTTGCTACTAGACCCGCCATATTAGCTTGTTGTTGGTCTGAAGAGAGAAACGACGCACTGTGTGAACTTGAAGGCTTATAGGGAGGAGCTAACCATAACCATAGGGAGGCGCTAACCTTATCAAGCACGTGACAATAGGCGGGGCTTAGGGCTCGTCCCAAGAGGAAAGGTGCATTACTTTAATTTTTTTATTCCAAAATACAAGAAACGCGTTATATTTGTTGTATTACTTAAATTACATTATGTTTGTGTTGACGAGATGTATCATTGAAGCATAGTATCAAGTCTATTTATTTTAGCAAGTATAAAAAACACAACACTTTCTCTTGTTCAACACAAGAGGGCAATATTGGTAAAGCTTTAGAAAATATAAATAAACCGTCAGAAAATATAAATCTAACTTTACTGTATTGCTGTCCATGGTGCTGAGTACACCAAGCGTGTGATGTAGACGTCATCCGGGGTTCCTTTTCTATACGTTGTTATGGCCCAGAAAGGAGAAGCGGTCAATTGAAAGTGGTGTTTAAACTCAGAGAACACTGAGTACAATAAGTCACAGCTGCTATCGTTGTACAGTAGGCTACAAGAACACAGAAGGTATTGTACTTTAAACGTGTTTATTTTGTATTTCTTAAATTTGACATTAGACAAACATCGAGAGGTTATTTTGTAAATGACTAGCTGTTATTTTATGCTTTCAGTGTGTCGTCGGATCATTTGCATTTTTATCAACAGGACATTTCGTTTGATCAAAAAAGTCTTAATAACATGTCTGAGTTTGAATATGAAGATTATGAAGATTATACCAACAATGAAACATATGATAACATCTCTGTGATTGGACCGGTGATTTTAAACCCTGACAAACACTATTTAGTGGAAATTGTGGTGGTAATCAATAGCATAATAACACTACTGGGTCTTACTGGAAATGCTTTAGTGATTTGGCTCTCCTGTTTCAAGATGAAGACAACCGTCAACACCACCTGGTACCTCAGTCTGGCCATCTCCGACTTCTTGTTTTGTTTCTTACTGCCCTTAAACATTGTCTCCATGGCAACATCTCAATGGCCATTTGGACTAGTTATGTGTAAGCTGGCCTCCTCTGCTATGTTACTCAATTTGTTCAGCAGTGTCTTGCTACTTGTTCTGATCAGTGTTGACCGCTGCATTTTGATTACATTCCCTGTCTGGGCACAGAACCACCGAACCGTACCTAGAGCATCCGGAGTGGTCATCCTCATGTGGGTCCTCTCTGCTGCCCTGACTGTACCTTCACTGGTCCACCGCCAGATCAAACAACACAGGAATAAAACATTGTGTTACACTGACTACCAGTCCAGCCACAAGGCAGTGGCCCTGATTCGATTAGTGTGTGGCTTTGTGGTTCCGTTTTTGATCATACTCTTTTGTTACTCGGTCATGCTTGTGAAGCTGAGGAGTCGCCCCATGAGGTCAATGAAACCTTTCAAAGTAATGACTGCTTTAATCATGTCTTTTTTCATCTGCTGGGTACCCTATCACACCTTCATCCTGCTGGAGATGAACCTGTTGGAGTTAAACCTCAGCCTTGATCTAGTCTACAATGGGCTGACAGCCGGCGTCACACTGGCTGCAGCCAACAGTATTCTTAACCCTATGCTCTATGTGTTCATGGGTCATGACTTTCGGCAAACCCTAAAGAGGTCTATTCTGTCGAAAATAGAGAATGCAATGGCAGAAGATGGACAGCCAGTTAGACGTAACCTCTCAAATTTCCACTCGTGTGAGAGTAGAACTTTCACACCGGTGTGAGGATTAAGATTATTACTTTTTCTGTATGTTTGTAAATTTGTAATTATTTCCTTTTTTTCCTTTTTTTATTTTATATGACTTGTAAATAGGTTTTCCTGAAAATGTATGTGTATTTAAGTTAATGAATATGAGACCCAAGTCTGTTATTCAGGTGATCCGTTATTCATATACATTAACCATATGAAGTGATATATTGGAAGTATGTCCACCCATTTCAAAATATCTATCTATTTATGTAACAGTGTGCTATGACTCATGTGGCAATTCAGGAACATGCATAAGTCTTGGGTAATGACTTCCTAAAAAATAATGCTGTACACCATGGTAAAAGGTTGAGGAGAAGTCATGTTCTTCTATCCAATGTCTTTATACAGTCAAGTCAAATGGACGAAAAAAATAATAATAATAATAATTAATTCAACTTACATAGCACTTTTCAAAGTACTCAAAGCACTTTACAGAGTGAGGTGGAAAGTCCACCTCATCCACCACCAATGTGTAGCACCCACTTGGGTGATGCACGGCAGCCATTTTGCGCCAGAATGCTCACCACACATCAGCTATTAGGTTGAGAGGTGAGTAGATATATATATATATATATATATATATATATATATATATATATATATATATATATATATATATATATATATATATA
>JACXGM010003562.1:0-41273 GCA_016801145.1 Umbra pygmaea
GAGGATGAGAGGTGTTGTCCATGATGACTATCAGCATAGAGAGGATGAGAGGTCACTACGTCCACACTTTCCAGTTCCATCCCCACTACCGAGCTGGCCTTTCTCACCAGCTTGCCCAGTTTGTAAGCACCACACGTCCCGAAACCACACACCACAGCAAATAAAATGACACTGGCCACTACAGACTGATAAAACATCCGTAGCAGCCTAGTGCACACATTACAAGACCTGAGCCTCCTCAGGAAGAACAGCCTGCTCAGTCCTTTCCTGTAGAGGGCCTACTGTCTGTCCACTACAGCCGACAATGGAGGAGTCATCTGAGAACTTGTCAATGTCTATGTCAGTTTTATTTCTACAGCCCTATTTATCACAACCATGGTTGTCCAATGTGCTGCACAATGATAACAGAACAAGGCAAAAACACAATACAATACAACTTCCTCATTGATTATATGCCAAATTAAACAAACAATTTTCTAGCATAGATTTAACAACAGACAGTGAAGATGCAGAGCGAATACAGAAAAAGCCCGGTCACCCCTGCATTTCAGCTTCGACTTTGAAACACATAACAATCTCTGGTTGGACGATCGGAGGGATAGAACTGGACAATATTCAGTTAAAAAGTCTGATAGGCAGGAAGGGGCCAGACCGTCTAATGATTTAAATACCAAAAGAACAATTTTAAAGTTCACTCGATAACAGACAGGCAGCCAGTGCAGAGAACGTAATACTGGTGTAATATGGTCCCGTTTTTTGGTACTGGTTAAAAGTCTATTAGCCGCATTTTGTACTATCTGCAACCGGGATATAGCTGACTGGCTAATCCCAAGGTAAGGTGAGTTACAGTAATCCAATCTATAAGAAATAAAAGCATGAATTAATTTAGCGAAATTATTTCTTGACAGAATTGGTTTTACTTTTGATAGTAGACAAAGCTGAAAAAAGCATGATTTGACCACTGTATTTATGTGTTTGTTAAATTTCAACCCATCATCGAAGACAACCCCAAGATTTTTGACCCAAGACTTAACAAACGGGGATAACTCACCCAAGTCTGTTTTTGGTGTACTAGAAGAATCTGAAGGCCTAAAAACTATTATTTCAGTTTTGCTCTCATTAAAATTTAGAAAGTTTAAGGACAACCAGGCCTTCACATCAGACAAACAGTTCAAAAGTGCCTCCAACCCATTTTAACTCTGTTTTAATGGTAAATAGATTTGAGTATCATCTGCATAGCAGTGAAACAACAAACCATGCTTCCTAAAAATAGAACCCAATGGGAGCATATATAATGTAAAAAGAATAGGTGCTAAGATGGAACCCTGAGGGACACCACATGAAAGATGAGCTGCCTCAGATGAAAGTTCACCCATATTAACCTTAAAACTTTGATTACAAAGGTATGATTTAAACCAATCAAGACACTTCCTTTTATACCAACACAGTGCTTCAAGCGAGCAAGAAGGACAGCATGGTCCACTGTGTCGAACGCAGCGCTCAAGTCCAGGAGCATAAGCACAGCATAGTCCCCAGAGTCGCCAGTTCGTAAAATATAATTTAAAACCTTCAAAAGTGCAGTCTCTGTCGAGTGATGTTTTCTAAAACCTGATTGAAAAATCTCAAATATATTATTTTCATCTAAGAAGCTCTGCAATTGCTTAATAACTATTTTCTCTAGCATCTTTGTAACAAAAGACAAATTAGAAATGGGCCTATAATTATCTAAGACAGTAGGGTCCAGATTCGGTCTTGGGTGAACTGTGGCATGTTTTAACACATCTGGTACCGTACTAGTTTCAATACATCGGTTTATCATAGCCACAAAGTACGGACCTACTACATCAAAAACTTGTTTCAGGAAATATGGAGGCATAGCATCAATGGAAGAGCCTGATGGCTTTAACTGGCACACTATTTCTTGAAGTTGTATAAAAGAAACAGGTGGAACAGAGTGGATCGATGGATCAAAAGCAGGGGGGGGAAATCCCCAATCTGATAGCATTAATCTTATTTATAAAACAATTCCGAAAATCGTTACACACTGTTCATGAGACAACCGGAAACTCAGAAACAGGTGGATTTACCACAGTGTTGAAAACAGTAAAAAGAGTTTTGGGTCTATGATAATTACTATTAATAAGTTCTGTAAAATACCTCGTTTTTGCTCCTTTCACTGCCTTCTGAAATTTGGAAAAGAATCTCTTAATATTTCAAAGGAAATTTGGAGCCTGTCCTTATTCCACTTGCGCTCCGCTCGTCTACAGCTCTGCCTCAACGAGCGAACATGATCATCAATCCAGGGCTCTGATCTTGGTTTGATTTTTAAGGTCTTTACAGGAGCCACTGCATCCAAGACATTTATAAATGTGGAGTTAAGTCTGAGTAGGAGCTCCTCTGCACTCAGATCATACTGACAGACATCCACAGATTGAATAGCATCACAGAAGGCTAGTGAAAAGGATTTGCTTGTAGATGAGGTAATTAATCGAGATTTATGGACATATTTAGTGGTTTTAGAGTAATTTGATACACAAGGAACAGAAAACATAACAGATTTATGGTCAGAAAACCCATTATCAACCACCTCAAGATCATAGAGAGAAAAACCATATGATATCACAAGGTCAAGTGTATGTCCCAAATGATGAGTAGGGACATTCACATGTTGTTTGAGATCAAATACATTCAACAAAGTAGTGAATTCTTTAGTTAATGAGTCCGTTGTGCAACACACATGAATGTTAAAATCACCAAGAATTAACAATTTATCATATTTGGGTATAACTTCCCCCAAGAAGTCTGCAAACTCATTTAAAAAACTTCTGGAGGTGGCTCGTTCCAGAACCTGTTGTGTGATCTTGGTGTGTGTGCTGGACAATGAAACTAAGGCCACGTTTACAAACCAATAGATTTCAGCAACCTTTTTGAATCAGCTCGAGCCGAGACAAAATAATTTCCATACTGTTTGTCTTTACACTGTCATGTCTCCAGACTGCAATCGCGCGTTTGTGGGTGAGTCATTCAAGATGTCTTGAGCTGGGTAAGTGAGAACTTTGCTCAGAAACCAGCCAAGCCCATTGACTTACACATGATGAATTTCCCTGCAATGTACCTTTCTCCTGGGCTGTTAGCAAAGCCCAAGGTTGGATGTTTTGAATTCTTCCCGTGCTCAAATATTCAAGCAACGTTGTCTAGACATCTATACTGTAGCCACTCAAAGTTTGAGGAAGTAGCCATTTTGCTTGCAAGACTTAAACACAGGATATATTTTGCCACTGTAAAGAATAGGTTTGGGAGAAGAGGCTGAGCAGATCCAAAACAAAGAAAGTGAATACATATATAAACCCCACCCCTAATCTGTCTTTACTATCTACAAACACACATAAACTAATCTGGCACACAGTCAAGGCACCCTAACAAAAATACAGGGGGTTGACCGCTCAGATCTAACCTGGTGTATATAGACATGGGAATTTCCTACGGGTGATGTAAGCTCGTGGGCGGCTGGCCTAACACTCCCAAGTGTCCCCCTTCTCCCTGGGAAGGCAAAATAACAAATGATTAATAAAAGTAATGATTGACAATAATAATAATAATATCAATAACGCTTATCCACAACAGATTAAAGACAGTCTCACACACTACACAGACCTATCAAGATCACACTATCACACAAAGATCTCATTCACAAACACCACCTATTTCCACCCACTCTTAACCAAAGTCAACCTCACACATAGAGAGAGAGACACAATGAACAAACAGAGGCCCGGATATACAGCCCAAAATGGATGATGGGATCAGGAACCAGCTGGACATGATAACGGGAGGGAGGAGTCAGCGATGAGTGACAATGAGGGTAATTGGCGCCACCTGTTCAGAATTGACACAAAGAGACAACTAACACACACACAGGACACATGACAGGACTGGAGGATGTAACAGTAGCTATACAACATAAAGCTATATACTTTAAAAGGCAACACCATGTTTTTAATGCAAATCAATGTGTTATCCTCGGTCTGTCTCTGTTATGGTCCAGGTACTACAGTATCTATGGTGATGGGGACTCTCCTCTGGACTGACTATTGGTGGGTCCCGGCCTCATATGCAACCTGGCTCTTCTATGACTGGAACACTCAGGAATAAGGAAAGCTAAATGTTACATTATAACCCTTTAGAGCAGAGCTGGCCAACCTTATTCCTGGAGATTTTCTGTACTCTAGGTTTTCCCTCTAACCCTCATTGTGGCAACGAATCCCTTTTGTGTATGTATGTAGTAGAGACAGGAGCGAAGGAATTGAACTAAAGCAATAGCGTTTATTTCCAAACACTTCGAATAAACAAAACAATACTGCCACGTGGGGCTAAACAGAGGATATCTGGACACACACCGGGAAACACGCAACAGGAGACATTGATCGACAAGGTGTACACGGAAACATTAAGGGCTAAATACTAAACTAACGACTAACACAAGACACCTGGGAACTAAAACACTGATGTAACCAAACAGACCTAACTCAGAGCTATACATGAAACAGACACAAGAGGGAGCCAAAACTCAACACATGAGGGAGCACAGGAGAAAACACAGGGAATAACCTAAACAATAGTCCATCTAACAGCCCACCCAGGGCTGGATTTTACAATTTACAGGTATGATTTAGTATTTCCTAAAAATTGTGATTGTTTATATATTTGTTAGGAATTTGTCCTGTGAATTGTGCCACTTTGGAGTTTATTCTGTCACATAACGGAACAGGGAATGCTGTTGTTATCACTGCAGTCCAGGAGTTTATTCTATCACCCTAAAGAACCGAAAGGGTTTTGTGAAACTGCCGAAAGGGTTTTGTGAAACTGGCGTTGCAACAAGGGTGAGTTAACATGGTACAGTGCATCCAGAAAATATACACAACTCTTATTCTAAAATGGATTAATTCATTATTCCCCTCAAACTTTTACAAACAATACCCCATAATGACAACGTGAAAGAAGTGTGTTTGATATCTTACAAAATTTGTTAAAACGTAAAATATGTACATAAATATTCACAGCCTTTTCTCTGTGGAGAGAGGAGAAATTTCCAGAAGAACAACCATCACTTCAGAACTCCACCAATCAGGCCTGTATGGTAGAGTGGCCAGACGGAAGCCCTCCTCAGTGAAAGACACATGACTTCCTGCCTGGAGTTTGCCAAAAGGCACCTGAAGGACTCTCAGACCATGAAAAACAAAATGATCTTGTCTGATGAAACAAAAATTTTACTCTATGTCCTGAATGGTATGCATCATGTCTGGAGGAAACCAGGCACCACTCATTTCCTGACCTCAGACTGGGGTGAAGGTACATCTTCCAACAGGACAACAACCCTAAGCACACAGCCAAGATAACAAAGGAGTGGCTACAGGACAACTCTGTGAATGGCCTTGAGTGGTCCAGCCAGAGCACATACTTGAACCCGGTTGAACATCTCAGGAGAGATCTGAAAATTGCTGTGCACCGACACTCCCCATCCAACCTGATGGAGCTTGAGAGGTCCGACAAAGAAAAATGGGAGAAACTGCTGAAAAATAGGTGTGCCAAACTGAATGAATTTAATCCATTTGGGAATAAGGAGGTAACATAACAAAATGTGGAAAAAGTGAAGTGCTGTGAATACTTTCAAGATGCACTGTATGCACAATCAATCCACACCCTAAAGATACAAAGGTGCACTGACTCAAATACTTTAATATCTTAAAGGTAAGGACTCATAAGTTTTGTCAAGTCTGCTGATGTTTTTATCTACCAGAGCTGCCCTGGTACCAGTGTACTCATTCAGGGAGAAGGATGTATATAAGCAGCTGATCCTGAATGGAGCTCATGGTGGAGGCTGTTGCAGAGGAGACTACAGAAAATCCTGGGTTTTGCCCCCTGTGTTTTTCAGGGCCAGGGCCTCTCCTTCACTGACACTCGGGGCCTGATCCCATTCTCTTGGTGGTTGATCCCATTCTCTTGGGGCCTGATCCCATTCTCTCGGGGCCTGATCCCATTCTCTCGGGGCCTGATCCCATTCTCTCGGGGCCTGATCCCATTCTCTTGGGGCCTGATCCCATTCTCTTGGGGCCTGATCCCATTCTCTTGGTGGTTGATCCCATTCTCTCTGGGCCTGATCCCATTCTCTCTGGGCCTGATCCCTTTCTCCAAACCCATCACCTCAGTTGGTAATTTTATAATATTTGCTGGAAATACTAGGTTCTGTGAGGTAATATTATGTTCTTACAATGTAATTACCAGTTGAACATCTCTTTTCAAATAATTTTCGAATGTGTAAATTAAAGGTCCATCCATTTGTTTGTTGTTGTTGTTTTTGTATTTACCTCATTGAATACAAGTATATACACTTACTGGCCACTTCAATAGGTACAACTTGTAGTACGGGTTGGATGCCCCCCCTTTTGCCTTCAGAACTGCCTTATATCTTTGTGGCATAGATTCAACAAGGTGCTTGAAACATTCCTCAGAGATATTGGTCCATATGGACATTATTGAATAATGCAGTTGCTGCAGATTTGTAGGCTGTAAATCCATGATGCAAAACTCCTGTTCCACCAGATCCCAATGCTGCTCAACTGGAGAGTGAGTGTAGATCTACAATTTAAGTCCATTGATATATATTCTAAAATGGGTAAATCTGAGACTGTAATTAAGGTAAACCATTTACATAAAAAAATATTTTGCCTTGTTACCTTACTTAGTTACTTCTCCAAAATGTTACATTGCGTTACTGCATTACTCTTTATTGAAAGTAACTAATTAAACTACTAAGTTACTTTTTTAAATGCTTTTTACAAACAAAGTACAATATGGGATTGCTGATACAATCACATAATTATCCCTTATTTTAGGTATGTAACCCATAAAGTTACACCTTAAATATGACTAATACCCCTTAAAACACCCCTTACAAAAACATTAAACCACCCTAATTTCAACCTTAATTACTGTCACTTAATGGGTAGATTAATTACATTTTAAGGTGAAAGTTAAGGGGTTTTGTTTCATAGGGATAGTCAGAAGAGTGGAAGAAAATGCATCTAAACAGTGTTGGGTAAAGTAGCTAGTACAGTTACATTCCAGTTTTGGCAAAATCCCTAATTAAGAAAAAATTATCAGGTAAATGGAGTTCATATCTTACTGGTGACCATGATTGATATTTTCCTTACTCTTTCTATTTGTTTTCACTCCTTCATAAGTCATTGGCCTAAGCTTGGATATGATTCCGATACATTTTTTTCTCCAAACTTAGCTTTTTTGTGTTAGCAATTAGACATTGTGCTTAAGAGGTGCTGATTATCCCATCTTACCCTACCACTATGGTACTTTCACTAGTTGAACAGGCTGAATCATGGTATGAATTAAGCACTGAATCATGATGAGATAACCCTATAGGATAATAGTGTCTATAAACACTTGTTTACCCATACTACTTTTTCATCATTACCGTTACCCAATTTGCAGAAAAAACATGGTATTTTCTTGCCATATTTTCTTGCCATATTTGAGAGGAAAAAAACATGAAATACCTTTTATAATCATTTTGAAAACAGGGCCCATTTTTAAAGCATTACACACAGTTAACACAACCACACACACACACACACGTAAAAGAACACCACATATTTTTTTGCAAATTGAAACACTTCATTCAAAACTATACACAAATTTACAACACCTAATAGTGTCACAAACTGGCACACATGGTTCATACAATCTGATTCTGTTTGGACCAGTTACACACTGCTGTGCGTTTAACAAAATAGCGCTGTGGCCAATAATGTTTCTCCCTCTTCTTCTCACTTCTCTCCGGTTGAACCCAGCCTCATCAATGAAGACAAGAACGAGTTTGATATTGGGGGGGACACCCCATATATTTTTCACAAATTGTTCTCATTATTGGGGGGGACCACATTGCCTGTCTGTAACATTGTGGGGGACATGTCCACCCCTCCCCCATTCCCACAATTCATTCAAGATCAATTCATGTGGGATTGAATCATCATCCATTTGCAGAACTCAAGGCATTGTTTTTATCATGGAATGCAGTAAATGTGTATCAAAGTGTACTGATGTAGTGCATATACTGTATAGGCTACATTGTACTGATTTTACTGAAGTGTTCTTGACAAAAAATAAGAGTTACTGATGCAACAGAATATTTGCTGATGTTGGTTTAAAGTCTCTGTCCAGCCACACTCAATGACAATACATGGTTTACAACATGGTCATCCAATGTGGCTCGTATCTCATCTGATTACTGTGGTCCTCGTCTTCTTTGTCCACATCCTTCTCCAGGTCTATGTCTTCCTCTCCTTACCCCTCTTCTTCCATGGGCTCCCCCTCTCATCCTCCTTCTTCCGCTTATTGCAATATTGCCTTTCATTTTTGTTGAGGACAGGTAAACTAACCTGTTGTCTTTTTTATAGTGCTTATGGGTGATTAGTGAGTTTACAATTCAGCACCTCAGTGTCTGTACACATCATGTCTGTGTTTGATCAGTTGTTTCAATGGTGTGATATTGTGGATGTCAGTGCCCTGAAAGGGCAAAGCAGTGACATTATGTTAGATTTCTGTGTCTATTGTAGAGAAGTGTGTTTAGTGTTTTGCAAAATGTGTGAAAATGTGTGATGAGAATGTATTTACAGTTTTGCAGATCTGGGCTGATGTTTTGCTATTTCAGTGTCAGGTTTCACTAACGGTGGATTATTTTTAATTTTGGTGCATAAACCATCGTAAAATACTGTATTGTCATGGTACATTTCCATAAGGGCAGCCCAATTTACTTTCTGCATTTGCTTGACTAATGCTCTGTTTGTCAACCACTTGTAGTACAATACACTCAATACTATGCTAGTTAGTATTTTGGTCACTTTTGGTTGAATAACAGTAGGAAATACATACATTTATAGTCCTTTCATTTTATAGCTTGCACAATGCTGCATTAGTGAATAAAATAAAATGAATTAAAACATATTAGGTTTTAGTCAGTCATAAAGCCAATTGTCTAAATAGTTCTGGTACCCTTAAAAAGAGTGACTACATACAAAGTGTGGTTACTTTAAAATGTTTCACCTAATAGGGATGGAAATAGCCCCCAAATAAAGTGTATAATTTCAAAAGCACCGGAGTACATAGCCAAAACAAAAATACTTGCATCTGTGATTGTTTGGACTGCACTGTACATCATCATGTTCTCCCACGTTACTTGTTGGCATCATCGGGAATCGAAAATGTGAGAAACATCATGTGTTTCAAGTATTGTACTAGTAAAAAATAAATGACAGCCTTCTGTCTTTGCTTTTACAAATGGATATCACACCTTTATCAGAAACTTGTTTATAAAGCTGAATCAACCAAACAACAACTTAATCAGATTTTACCTTGATGGGTTAAAATTATTTAATTCATAACACTTCAAATGGTGTTTCTCACAACAGTGGATTAAATCAGAATAATGTATAAGGCAGGTTAAAACCATGGAATTATCATGGTTCACTTCTACTGTAAAAATTATGGAAACACATAAGAGTTTGTGTACCGGTCTAAGCTCCCGTCTCTGTTCTACACGTCTCCTGGCGATGGGGATTCGAGCCCTGGCTTGGCTGACTGTCTGTACCCTTCCTCTGTCTCCACCTGTCTCCCTGGCTGATACTTCCTCCTGTCCTGTCAAATAAAACATTATATAAAATAAATACCCCCCAAAAATATTGTAAAAAATCACAAATTAAAACTATGCAAACAAAATGTTATAATTTCGATCGATCAATCAATCAATTCAATTAATTTCAAGTCCTATTTACAACAGCAGTCATCACAAAGTGCTTTGACAGATACCCGGCCTAAAACCCCCAAGAGCAAGCAACTACGATTTCTAAAACATCTTGATGCTGTATATCATAGTGCCATTCGTTTTGTTACAGGTTTAGTACTCATCACTGCACGCTTTACCAGAAAGTAAATTGCCTGTCCTTAAAATCTCGTAGAGAAATGCATGTAGCACTTTTTGTTCAAAGCTCTTTTGCACAAACTACCACCTTTAATTAATTCACTTTTAACTTTTTATGTACTGGCTACCAGACCAGAGCTCAAGGATGGCTATCATTACAGATCCCTAAAATCTACACTGAATTGGGTAGATCCGCTTTTAGTTATTTTGCCCCTCATATTTGGAATGAATTATAATGTACTTTAAATTGGAGGAACTGGGCCTTTTAGATGTTTACTCGAAGATCATTTTATTACTGACTGTATTTGTTTTGTGTTTGTTTTGGCTTTTTGCTTTTTAGAATGCTTTTAATTTATTTTGCTTTTTAGTGTACATTGTTTTCTTGCAGTATTTTATGTGACCTACCCAGCACGTTGCTGCAAATGAGAACTTGTTCTCAGTCAACTTACCTGTATAAATAAATAAAACAACATATATGCACAGTGGCTATGAAAAACTCCCTAGTAACTGGAACCTAGGAAGAAACCTGGCATGATTACCATAATACGTCAAAGCTAAAACCATGGTAGATTTCCATCATTCAGATCCATACCATGGTACAAAGGACACAATGCACCATAGCTTTATATTATGTAAAATTGTTGTAAATTATTGCTCCCATGGTACCTAACTTCAAGGTTAAACCATGGTACATTTCCACGATTGAAACTATATCATGGCATTAGTGAAAATACCGTATTAAAATGTGGCAAGGAAAGATACATTTAAAATGAATTATTGGAAGATTTTCCAGTACAAAAACTATTGGGATGACCTTGCAAAACACAATTAAATGTGAGAAGGTTTAAAATTACATCTGATATTATTCTGATCCTGATATTCACATAAAAGCAACGTTAGCAAAGAATTCAAGTTTGCTTAAGTCACGTCGATTAATTACAGCCTACATTACATTGGCCCTCTGTTTACATGTTGACACAAGCCTCTACAAGTGTGTATACGAATAACTCCATTATATTAATAGCAGCACCATTCAATACACCAGCAAAGTTTAATTAGAAAGAAAATGCATTTTAATGGAAATATACTTGAAGTACAATCAGAGAAAAACATTATGACAAAACATAATGCTCAAAATATACTTTTCTATTAGACCATGTTGAGACTTTAATGTGACTAGTCACATAAACCTATAAAAGACTGGATAATACAACAGGGTAATGTCATTTTAAAGTAATTGTCCTTGGAATGTGTCCCCTTATACTGAAAATACTTGCAAGCTGTCTCACTATTTTATATTACCACAGTTCTAATCTCAGGTTCAGGGCACTCCTCTGGGTACAGTCTGCAGTATTTCTCAACCATGACATCCAGGTCATGCTTAACATGAGAGTTTATGAAGAGCACAGCCAGACTCTTGGACCTTTGTTTGACAGGTGTTCCATTGAGATACATCTGCAGGCGTTTTCTGGAAGTCTCAGCACTGCTGCTATCCTCCAGCGTCAGGACCGGCAGAGTGGTCAGGACCTTCAGGAAGCAGTTGACATTGGGGAAGAACTTGACGTCAGACAGCTGAAGTGTCTCGTGGATGGTGGAGGGCAGACGCACCTCCTTGCCCCGGTGCTTCCATTTGATCCTCCAACAATGCAACTCGGCGGGCAGTGTGTCTGGGTTAGGGAGATCGTTGCGGTACACATCTGCATGGCTCTCCTCTGAGGTGTTGAACTTCATCTGGCCCATGATGGCGGGGACAAGTGACAGGCACTTGAGAGCTTTGAGGTTGCTCTGAGAGAAAATGTCGTCAACCTCATCAATGATGCCGCGAATCACTGGGACCGTCACATACTCCTTGAAGTATGTCTCTGGCAGGATCTCACCAGCGTCAGCTGCACGGTGCTTCCGAAGGAACAGACGTGGCACCTTCACTGGGATCTCCATGGAAGCCGCCATATTCACGGCCTCCTCAAACCAGAATTCGTGGTAGACCTCAATGTTGTCAAAGACTTCGTTCAGAGAATGCAGGACAGCCGTCAGACTGTTTGCAGCGAAGAACACATCAAGAGCTTCCCCTTGCAAGTTTTTGCCAAAAGCTCGAGTGAAACAAAGAGCATTCTTCAGGATGACCAAGGTTACGATGAACTCAAAGTCCACCAGGATCTTGGCAATCGAGTAGGCATTCCCAATCACAGCATCGGTGAACACACCGTTCTTATTGTCCCGAATGGAGTCCATGCATTGTATGAGGGACTCGTACAGGTCCACAGTCATCTCGAACACATTGTGCTGTTCAGTCCAGTTAGAGGTGCAAGCCTCCTTCAATTCCACTGCCTTTTCCCCATTTCCCTGATGTTGAATGGAGATCGCATTCTCCAACTCACCCTGCAAGGTTGGAGACTCTTTAAAGAAGACATGTATCTTTTTAAGGGTTGCCATTACGACCTGAACGCTGGAGAAAGGAAGGCTGTTGGCCAGGTGGATGTTCAGTGCACAGGTGGAACATGGTGTGTGTATTGCCATAGGGTACTTCTCCATTAACCCAACTGCCACAGCTTTCATCTTAGTTGCAAAGGTGCCAGTGGCTACATGAGCCTGCCCACGGCAGTCTTCCATACTCAGACCCCACTTGTCTGTCACCTGGGCCTCGAGCCTCTCGACCAGTGAGGACTCGGCCCCTTCAAGTGGTAAAAAGTCCAGGAATTCTTCCCTGAGCGCATTGGACTGATCTACAAATCGTAGAAATAGAGGCAGATGTCTCTCGGCAGTAAATTCCACAAGGTCACCTGTAACTAGGGAGAAGAAGCGGCTCTCCCTGACCTCAATGAGGATCTCCTCTCTGACAGCACCCTCACAGATGTCTAGGAGCTGGCTCTGTTGGGCTTTGGAGAGGTACTCTACATTTACCGCTGTGGCCTCAAACCGCTTCCTCAAAGCCTCGTCTCCAGCATTAATGCGGTACTCTAGTAAGGCCTGGACATTACTAGGGTTTCTCTCAACTCCTTCAGGAACAATGGTCTCCAATTGGATTTTCTGCTTTCCTAGCATTACAACAATCTCAAACAAACACCTCATGTAATCTCTGAACTCCTTTTCCTCTGGTGACAGCTGGATTTCCTCCTCAGCGACATCTAGACCCTCAGTTGTCTCAACGTCTTTCTTTGAGTGGAGCTGTTCAATGGAGGATGCCACTGCAAGGAAACAGAAAACAATTTCAGCTCATGACAGTTTAAAACAGCGATACTCATTCCTGCTCCCGCGGGACGCAATACCATAGGTTTTTGAAAACATGCTAATGTTTTTGTTTTTGCAATCACATACTTTCATTGTTTTTATACACACAATACAATTGCATTTGTTTACAATTCACTAGCTATGTAATGAATTCACAATGATTACTGCAATGAATTGAAACGAGCGCTATTATTCTGAAAAGGAAGAGAGTTTTTGTTGCTGGCATATTGTGTTGGAAGGAGTATCGCTGGTTTAAATAGTATATGATATAACAATACTATTAAACAAAAACAACTTACATCTTCTCTCTTTTATTTTCCGTATGTCTTCTTCTGTCTGTTGGACATAAAGTTTGCATATTATTATATTGAAAACAAGAACGAAAGAAAAATTAAGCCAGTAGTTTATATGCATTTTCTAAACAACTCCACATTTTACCAATTCTTTGATGCGCTTGCGGTGTCTGCTATGAGGATTTTTGAGGTGGCTTGTTAAATCAAATATAGTTGGAATAGCTGTATCCTTCAGGACTGTCCTGTAAGGGCTCTGAAAAACAATAAAGGCAATACACATTACCAACTACATGAATCTCTAAACAAACACCTCAAGACCTCTACAATTTAAAATATTCTCTCAAATGAGACATATTGTTTAGTGATGTTATAAATTAATTTTGTTGACACTTACTGTTTTACAAACCATAGCTGGATCAAAATGTTTGGCACACAGTCTGTAATGTTTATTCAGTTGATCTGATGTTTTTGCCTCCAAATCTGCCCTGCGGCAGTTCTCAACCCAGATCCTACATCTAAAAGCAAACAAAACAAACAATTTCAGAGTTAGGGGGCACATTCTTGTTAGAGGTAGTTAAATAATAATAACTAAATAAAAAGTAAGACTGAAGACCAGCGTTGATTATTTAGATGTGTTAGTCCGGGGGATTAATGCCAATAAGACACTTAACTCTCCAGGACTACCTGAAATAGACACTGACTGTTAAGTTGAATGTACACTCCAAAAATATATTATGAAGACAACACTTCTGGTAATGTAGATATGGTCATAGCACCATCTACACTGCATCCACAAAGTATTCACAGTGCTTCACTTTATCAACATTTTGTTACACTCTCATTCCGAATAGGGATGCAACGATTATAGATTTTGATGATACGATAATAGTCTGAGGAATAATCAAGGTTTCACGATTATTATGCAGTAATTGTTTTCACTACACTAGGGATGTATAAAATATGAGCATTCTTTAATTAGAGGTTTTATTGTACAATATTTTTTTGAAGGCTTTTGTTTTTAACAGTTGCTGGCTTTCGAAAAAAATCATACAGTCACTAAATAATACAGTACAAAATTATTAAAAATGAACAGAAAGTCAATCTCTTTGGAATTAAATATAAGCTACCTCTAAACATTCATGTCATTATTTCAAAACAAAACAAATGGAGTCAAAGGCTGCAGGTTTTTTTGATCAACTAGCCTATATTACAAAATTGTTTCCTATTTTCAATTTGTGTATTTGTTTTCGACATTTTGTTTCGACCCGTGTAGAGAACTTGTGAAACATGGATGAAAAAGTATCTAGTTTTTGATTTAACAGGTGCTTACTTCAAAACATAAATAATACAGTAACAGTGGGAAAAAAAATCTCTCTCTTTGGAATTAAATAGGCCTATATGCTACATATTAGCCATGCATTTACCTTTTGATTAAAAATACTTTTCCCGCTTCGAAGGTACCATGGTAACGGAATCACTTTTTGTCAAGAGAATATCTACATTTGTCACTGCTATGTTGAATCTCACTATTCTTTTTAAGCTGTTGCAATATCAATTCTTCAACAAAATTCATGCATGTAAATTCAACATAGTCAGAAATTGAGAAACAGGAGCTAAGTCTACTTTTGAGACATATTCTCTAGCCCAGGGGTATTCAAATCATACCCTAAGAAGTCCGGTGCCTGGTGTTAATTGCACTCACCTGGTATCCCAGGTCTAAGTAAGTCACAGGTTAAAGGGTTACAGTGAAAAAATGGAGTGGAACTGGCTTCGAGGTCCAGATTTGGTGAGGAGGGCCTAGCCCAATACTTATAAATATCTCTGACACTTGCGCATTAAATGTCTACCACTGTCGCCGTAGCTACTGGTACAACGCGACTTCAACAATTAAACATCGGAAATTGGAACTGGCTTTGTGGGCCAGAGTTAACTATGCCTGGTCTAAAGTATACACAAATAAAGGTTGCGATTTAATGAATACATACAATGCACTATTCATTAAATTGCAACATTTATTTTTGTATACTTTAGACCAGGCATAGTTAACTCTGGCCCACAAAGCCAGTTCCAAATTGTGTTTTCATTGCAACTTTCTAATCTGGGATTTTAGATTAGTCCTGATACACAAGGTGGGTGCAATTACTGATGAGGTAGAAAATAAAACCTGCAGGCTCTGGCCCTCGTAGGGTTAGAGTTGACTAACCCTGCTTTAGACTAATTGAAGTATTGACAGCGAATAAGCACTTGCACTATGTAAACAGAGCCTGTGTCAGTGTGACCACGCAACATGCAATCTGAAAGAGTGCACAATAACTAAAGTTACTAGCCAACTCGTATTCTACACAAAAGAGCAATACCATGTTTGAGTACACAAGGTAAAATTGCGAGCACAAATAACACACACATTGATTTCATGGCAAACGTCATCACAAGTATTCAATTGCAGGTTAATTTGTTTAGCTCAATCACTGTGCTTGTTAAATTACTATATATTTCACTTGTCCATTATGACAAGTGTAGTCTACATTCTCATTGTCCAATTTTTTTTTACTTCTCTTGGACAACCGTAAAAGCGTTAATATCAATCCCTAAGCAAAAAATATATATTTCCTGACACATAGACGAAAAGCTGTTTCACGAAATGTGCATTGTCATATGTCATATTATATACTCGCTTTATTAACATAGAATTAACAGTCATGAAACAATTAGACAGACAAAGCATACATTTCCTCAGAAATCATCTTAAATGTATATTCATCATATGCATGGGATTATAGGGAGAAATCAACACATTTAAAAAACTGCTGGCCTCATTCGATAGACAAACTCTAGAATGCAAATTAACTTCCATATTTGTATGTAGTGTAAAACAGATACTGTGAATTTTATTTTAACCTGGTGTAACTGTTTTCCTTCCATCTGCAGGTTGCCCCCGCAATGTTTGTTTTTATTTTCCTCACTGTGCAACCTTTTTTTATAGAAACATAATGTAACATGATTGAGAACAGAAACACTCGGTGTGGCTAAGCCTTTACGGCTACAACACTGTGACATTTCAAATTGTGGTTAATAGTGAAATTGGTTAATCGCTGCATCCCTAATTCCAAAACGGATGAAATTCATTATGTCCCTCAAAATTCTACAAACAATCCACCATAATGACAATATGAAAGAAGTGTGTTTGAAATCTTAGCAAATTTATTAAAAATAAAATATGAAAAAAGCACATGCACATAAGTGTTCACAACCTCTACTCAATACTTTGTTGAAGCACCCTTGGCAGCAATCACAGCCTCAAGTCTTTTTGAGTATGATGCTACAAGCTTTGGGCAGTTTCTCCCAGTCGTCTTTGAAAGACCTCTCAAGCGCCATTAAGTTAGATGGGGAGCATCAGTGCACAGCCATTTTCACATCTCTCCAGAGATGTTCAATTGGGGTTAAGTCTGGGCTCTGTCTGGGCCACTCAAAGACATTCACAGAGTTGTCCTGTAACCACTCCTTTGTTATCTTGGCTGTGTGCTTAGGGTCATTGTCCTGTTGGAAGATGAACCTTCACCCCAGTCTGAGTTCCAGAGCGATTTGAGCAGGTTTTCAGCAACGATGTCCCTGTACACTGCTGCATTCATCTTTCCCTTGATTCTGACTAGTCTCCCAGTTCTTTCAGCTGAAAAACATGCCCACAGCATGACACTGCCACCACCATGCTTCACTGTAGGGATGGTATTGGCCAGGTGATGAGCGATACATGGATTCCTCCAGACGCTTGCCATTCAGGCCATAAAGTTAAATCTGTTTCATCAGAATTTTTTTTCTCATGGTCTGGGAGTCTTTCAGGTGCCTTTTGGCAAACTCCAGACGGGCTCTTGTGTGCCTTTTACTGAGGAATGGATTCCGTCTTGACTCTGTACCATACAGGCCTAATTGGTGGAGTGCTGCAGAAATGGTTGTTCTTCTGGAAGGTTCTCCACAGAGAAATGCTGGAGCTCTGTCAGAGTGACCATCCCTGGTCACATCCATGACTAAGGCCCTTCTCCCCCGATTGCTCAGTTTTTCCGGGAGGCCAGCTCTACTAAGAAACCTGGTGGTTCCAAACTTCTTTCATTTATTGATGATGGAGGCTACTGTGGTCATTATGACCTTTAATGCTGCAGATATTTTTCTGTACCCTTCCCCAGAGCTGTGCCTCGATACAATACTGTCTCAAAAGGTCTACAGAAAATTCCTTGGACTTCATAGCTTGGTTTGTGCTCTGTCATGCACTGTTAACTGTGGGACCTTATATAGACAGATGTGTGCCTTTCCAAAGCATGTCCAATCAACTGAATTTACCATATGTGGACTATGTATGTGCTTTCTTCAGTTTTAATTTTTCATAAATTTGCTAAGATTTGAAAACACATGTCTTTCACATTGTCATTATGGGGTAATGTTTTGTAGAATTGAGGGAAATAATGAATTTAATTTCAGAACAAGGGGGTTTAACATAACAAAATGTGGAAGACGTGAATCACTGTGAATACTTTCCAGATGCACTGTAGACACATTTTCACCTAGTATAAGACAAAACAGTCAGCATTTTGTACGATTTCTTCTTTTTAGTTACAATGCAAAAATCCAACTCTCAATACCTAATGATGACCCATTCTACGTATATTGGCTTTCCTATGTTGTAAGTGAGGAATACTCAACTCTTACGCTTCAAGGGCCGGAGCCTGATTTTTTTTGTTCTACCTTTTTTTTGCAATTGCAACCACAAGATTAGAGGGTTGTAATGAAAAAAAAACAGAGTGGAACTGGCTTCGAAGGCAATTGTTGAATAGGGTTGTTGTATGTTGAGTGATGAATAATGCAGGTAGTTTAACTCTTTTTTCAAAACATAACAACATGTGTCATGTTTATGTTTGCAATAGAAAATATTAAAACAGACAAATAAGTATGTAGCAGAAATCTATAGATGGAACAGCATTAGACTTACCACCCAATTTAACCTGAGAGGGATCACAGGGAGAAGAACAAAAAAAGAATGACAAGAGTATGGCAAATCCTGCAATAACCTTAGAATGTTTCAGACCAATTGCTTTACAATAACCTTTTTTTCAGCTTGAAAATGAAAATTTTTACATCAAACACCACTCTGGTATTTCTCATCTGACCATAAAACCTGGTTCCAATCAAAATTCCAATTACGTTTAAAAACTCCAGGTGCTTAAATTTAAGGAACTATTTGAAATAATTTGTTTGCATAAAGGTGACATCTAACTTACATTTTTTTATTAATGTCACCAAAATTCAACCAACTTCTGCGATTCTCCAACTGTGATGTGTGAAGTATTGTTTTACCTCTCAAACCTGCCCCTTGCCTGTCAAAAAGTACACCCTTTTCCAGGGATGTTCATCACGTTTCTAATTGATTTAAAAACATTTAACTGTTATTTAATACAGTTCATCAGTTAGCGTAACAACACTGTCAATGTTACACAGCTAAAACTGAGTCACAAACAATGCAATATAAGATTAATGAATGTGTATAGGATTTGGTTTTACACCATCTATAAACAAGTGGTAAGCAGCACTGATCAGGGATGTTTCCTTTTCATGCAAACACTTTCTGATATTTAATTAGCAACGTTTAAAATTTTAACTGCTGGTCACAGTTTACGTGGTTCAAATGATCACTGAACATTTGATAATTCCAACCACAGAATCAGGGATGATTTTGCAAAGATTACACCTATTCCTATAGTAAAACAATCTATGGAGAATTTCCATTGCTATTGATTTTTTAGTCTAACACTAGGCTTATTATGTGTTGGTGAAATTGGCCCAAAATATATTACTTAAAATGGAGTGCAACTGAGATAGATAGTTACAAATAGTTAGAAATGTGACATGACACAGAATACCAAAAGTATCTTAGTTTGACATATTTCAAAATGAATTTGATGAAGATAAACATTATATTTGTACGTCATATCCTTGTTCCCCACTGTGAGTTTCTAATTCTTGTATAACTTGCAGAACGTCAAGCCAATTGTGTATTACAATCTGATTGTTCAGGCAAGATGAAGAAAGAAGAGCTGGCTACCTTCATTATATTTATCAAAACTGTTTTAAAATGTAAGCCCTGTTGCTAACACATAGCAGAATATTGATGACTGACTTAGAGGCGTGTAAACGTTACAGTACTGGCTCAAAATGTACAGTACGTATAGCTGCAAAAGATAACGTGAATCCAATTGTGTATCACAATATGGTTATTCAGGCAAGCTGCAAGTGAACTAGCTAACTGGCTGTCTAAGGCTAGTTCGTTACCGTAAGCTAGCTATGATGACTAGCTACTGTACAGTAACACTAAACACAGAATATTAAAGATAGATTTAGTAGGTTAACATAAATAGCTAGCTAGATACTCAGATAAACCACATGTTCATATTGTGGTGGTCAGACTTTGTCATACCGTTCAGGATCTCTTGGAAACCTGAAAAAAGCCAAATCGGATTGAGTGCTCTTCCTGGTGCAATTCGGAGCCGCACAAAAATTAGGCATTGTACATGAAAGTATATTGAACTTAAAAACAATTTAGTAATCGGAAATACGTTTTCAATAAAAAATATCAATTACAGAAGCTAGCTACCGGCTACTTTTAAATATAGCATAAAGGCGCGCAACAGTGCTAAGCGTGGCCTGGAGGATTCATCTGGTCTGAGTTGAGAAAAAGGAAAACAACCAACTGCTTCCGTAAAAGGAGTAATGTCCGGGATACTATAGAAAGTGAGAGATGTTCAATTATTGATTGAACAAAGTATACCGTTCACGCCAAACGTTGTCTTGCTGCGTCACATGGAACACGGATACTAATGTAACGTAATTCCGTCTCCTTCCAACTATCAAAAAACTAACAAATGCTAAACAATGTAGATGCTGTAATTGTAAAGGTGTATGTTTATGTATGAGTGTATATCTTATGAATTAAGTGTTGTTTTGTGCTGTATTCTTTTATTGAACCATGAGTCTGTAAATAAAGAAATAAATATCCCAGAATTGACCAGAATGCAATTCGCAGTAAAAAGTGTAACGCAACAAATGTGCTTTAAAATCGTATCGTTTAATAATTGACCTAAGTATTTAACATATGTAAAATAAATAATAGATTTTCTAAAATATAATATAATTCAATTTAAAATGTTGACTCCATTACACAACGTGTTCGATTGACGTTTTGAACACGATTTCAGAAAGTTTCCTATCTCCTGAAAATAATCTCTGAAATGTTCTCATTACCCCGTGGCCAACGGTTATAGTACCCTAGACAGGAGAACGGATTACCGTTTCAAAATGAGAAGGTAGATGCCATATCTAAAGGGGCTTTGGGCATGAGACGGTTGACGTTGTAGTGCCAATCATAAATCAGAGGCAAAAGGGTTTACCAAAGTTAATGAGAGAAAGAGAGAGAGAGAAGGGAGGTGAGAGAAGAATCAGAAAAAGCTGTTTAAATGGGACGATTAATTCCTACATTAAGCAATGTATATTTTGATATTTGAACAGTAATTTCAATGAGGACATGATGAGATGTGCTTCCACAGTGTTTGACAATGTATACTCAAGCTTTTTTGTTACAAACACTGCGTAGTGTATTGAATCATTATCCAATATACTGTACATAATTTATTTAAATAGCAAGCAATACAGTTTTCAGTGTTTGTAAACTGGTCAGCTGGAAAGGGAATGTACAGATTTGTGTTAATAAGTTTGCATACCCTGGCAGAAAATGTAAAATTTTAGGCATTGATTTTGACAATATGACTGTTCATGTAAAAATTTTGACTGTTATGTAAGGATTGTGCTTATCTGAAGCCAATTTTTAATCACACAGTTGTTTGGGACCTTTTTTAAACCATACTGATAACAGAAATCACCCAAATGGCCCTGATCAAAAGTTTACATACACTTGAATTTTACAGTGCCTTGCGAAAGTATTCAGCCCCCTTGAACATTTCAACCTTTTGCCATATTTCAGGCTTCAAATATAAAGATATAAAACTATTTTTTTGTAAAAGAAGCAACAACAAGTGGGACACAATCATGAAGTGGAACGAAATTGATTGGATATTTCAAACTTTTTTAACAAATAAAAAACGGACAAATTGGGCGACCAAAATTATTCAGGCCCTTTACTTTCAGTGCAGCAAACTCTCTCCAGAAGTTCAGTGAGGATCTCTGAATGATCCAATGTTGACCTAATGAATAATGATGATGTCAACATATCCAGGTGTTAGAATGACCAAGTCAAAGTTCCGACCTGACTCCAATCGAGAATCTGTGGAAAGAACTGAAAACTGCTGTTCACAAATGCTCTCCATCCAACCTCACTGAGCTCGAGCTGTTTTGCAAGGAGGAATGGGCAAACATTTTAGTCTTTCAATGTGCAAAACTGATAGAGACATACCCCAAGCGACTTACAGCTGTCATTGCAGCAAAAGGTGGCGCTACAAAGTATTAACTTAATTACAAAGTAAAAACGTAAATAATTTTGCACGCCCAATTTGTCAGTTTTTTATTTGTTAAAAAAGTTTAAAAATATCCAATAAATTTCGTTCCACTTAATGATTGTGTCCCACTTGTTGTTGATTCTTCACAAAAAATTACAGTTTCATATCTTTATGTTTGAAGCCTGAAATGTGGCAAAAGGTCGAAAAGTTCAAGGGGGCCGAATACTTTCGCAAGGCACTGTAAATGGCAATTAGTGTCTGTGTGTAAATAGTCAGTTAGTTTATTAGCTCTCACATGGCTGCACTGAGCAGGCCAGATACTGAGTCATGGGGAGAAGAAAAGAACTGTCAAAAGACCTGCATAATAAGGTACTGGAACTTCATAAAGTTTGAAATGGATATAAAAAGATATCCAAATCCTTACAAATGCCAGTCAATATTGTTCAATCACTTATTAAGAAGTGGAAGATTCAGGGATCTCTTGATACCAAGCCAAGGTCACGTAGACCAAGAAAGATGTTAGCAAAAACTGCCAGAATAATTGTTCAGGATACAAAGATAAACTCACTGGTAACCTTGGGAGACATACAGGCTGCTCTGGAAAAAGACAGTGTTGTTTTTCAAGGAACACAATATGATGATACTTGAACAAAAATGAGCTGCATGGTCGAGTTGCCAGAAAGTAGTATACTTTTAATAGAACACGGTTGAATGTAATTAATGATTACGTTCAGCCGTGTTCTATTAGGCAGTTAGTTTGCTCTTTATAAAAGGTGGCCAAACTAGAGGGTGGTGTTGGTCATTGATAATCTGGTTGTGTGTGTTGGAAGGCTGTCCGGGAGCTAAACTATTAATATGTAAGTTGTGAAAAGAGTGTTGTTGGAGTTTGGAAGTTTATATGCATAGACTCTTTACTTGTATGTTAGCTGTCAGTGTTTATGCCACTGTGAGAGCATAGTAAGCTATATAAGTATACTCTTTGTGCACTCGCTTCAACTGGTTGTTGGAGTTTAGGAGTTTATGTGTATGCTCTTTACATGTTTGTTAGCATTTATCATGATAAAACGTAGTGCAGAAACCCTATTGAAATTGTTATAATTATTATTATGCTGCCGTAAAATTAACCATGCAGACCAAACTGTAAGGGCTAGATACTTGGCCAGATGGTAGTAGAAAAATCGAGGAGAGGTTAAGAGAGTATGACCCCGATTAGCCTATATGTGGCGCTACAGCAACCAAAAGTGCAAAAATGCTCATAGACCATTTGTCGTAGACTCAAGTGTCTCACATCATTGGAAAGCTGAGCTCATAACGAACAAAACGTCTCCGAATTTATTTCCGGGGTGCAAATTGTTCCGCCATTTTGATTTTTGTCAAAAATGTACTTTGGCAAACTAGTCCTAGGTTTCTAGCTCGGTAGGAACCAAACCAGTGCAGAAATGTTCTTTGGAAAAAAAAACAAGTTGAGTTTTCGATTCACGGTCGCTAAGGGGCACAAAATGAATGTTGTAGGGGGAGCCTATTTTACAATAAGATATCTTCACCAAACCCAGCAGACATATATAGGAGTTCAATCTAAGGTCACAGTAAAATAATCGCGATGATTGAACACTAGTTTTCTATGACATGGAAAAACATTAAAAAGAACTATGACCACCAATCGTTGGTCCGATTGACTTGAGAATTGGTATGCAGTGTCTTGGTTCAAGATGCCATGTATGTCTATGAGGACATTGGCATATCTAGAAAAACATGGCCGCCATCAACCAATGAATTTTGAGCACCTATTAGACAAGGTTAACAGAGGGTGATCTGAACGAAACTCAGTGGGCATGTTTGCCTCATGGCCCTAGAGGTCTGAAAGAATTTTGAAAGAAATCGGCTAACTAGTTTGAGCTAACGAGTTGTAGGCTCTGTTATGGCTCTGTAATCACGTGGTGTTACACATATCAACAAAATATTTATATCATTTGATAGTTCTCCTCATACTGAACAACTTTGCCTCAAGAACCACTGCTGTCAATTAAACTGTTCATTAAATATTTGCGAATATGTCAAAAACCTACTTTTACAACCTAGTCCTAGGTTTTTTGCCCGATCAGAACCAAACCAGTGTAGTACAATTTTCTGGACTCAGATCAATAAGTATCAAAAAAAGTTTAACTTTCCTTTTTGGGTAGCTATAATAGGATCATTTAGGAAATAGGTATGGCAAAATACACTCAAAAGCCTGTAAATGTTAAACAACAAAAAATGTAAGGGGATCTGACCATAGGTGGCACTATAACTGTTAAAAAACTTTGAAAACCATATATTTACTTAGTAAATTGCTTTATGTGCTTAAAGGCCTTAAATGCTTGAACCCCGATAAATGCTGCTTGCAGCTGTAATTGGAACTGCAATTGGTGGACCTTACTGAGGTACAGGTTCGTACTGCTTGTGTAGGTCGGGCACCTCTAAATTTATAGGCATGTGATAGAGCTTCACCATATCCTGCACCTAGATGAAAAAGGGTTACTTAGGAGACTAGGGGAATTGGACTTGTCATATCAGAACGAAAAAAACAGAAACATGAAAGGTACTTGTTCCTCTAAATCTTAAATAGTTTACTTATTTTGCAATGCCTTTACAGCTACCTACACAGTGATGTAAATCATCGGTTATACACCGATTAAAATAAAAACTGTAGCTACTGACTGACCACTAAGATGCTAAATAATAATGATGCTCTTCGCATGATGGCTCGTTGGTCTAGGGGTATGATTCTCGCTTAGGGTGCGAGAGGTCCCGGGTTCAAATCCCGGACGAGCCCAACTTTTGTTTGTTTGAAATCTACATGTGTCAACGTTCTGACTAACCATTGGCGAATCTCGCAGATTCCATGACACATGGATTCGATTTCAAGATCAATGGAAAATATACATGTACATGTATTTCTAGTCCTGGGCTATTTGTGTTCGGAGAACTGGCCCTCTATGTTTGCATGAGTAAAAGGTAAGACACTGCGTCTGACGATAGCAGTAGGGTATGCAGTATCCTCCAAATGGATGACTTTTTGCCCATTTCTTTGGCGATAATGTGCTGATAGCTTGAGTTGTTTTACTGTCTTATTTAAGATTAATGAAATACATGGAAGTCCTTTTGGGTGTTCAACTAAATACCAGAAGTATATGAATAGACTGAAAATGCATTTGCTACTTTATATTATATTGCTATAGTGAGTAAAAGTGGAAAGGGCTCGTCCGGGATTTGAACCCGGGACCTCTCGCACCCGAAGCGAGAATCATACCCCTAGACCAACGAGCCACGGCATTTAATATGCTAACATAACTAAAATATACCTATACAGTATGTATCCGCTTTTATTATAATTCTATAATTATATTGTTAACATAGATTAAGTAGCACAGATCCTATAAAAGCATGATAGCCTTCTAGATATTTACAAGCAAAAGGTTCAGATAATGTATAGGATAGTTATGTAGCTAAATTAAGATTATTTTAACATTAGCCCCAAAAATGCTAATATCAGTGCAGTGACTTGATTGGGATATATGCCACAAATGGCAAACGTGTAGCTAAACGGAAACTATTCGAAGCGTTTCTGTCATATAACATGAATGAGATGAGGTCTCAACACTGTTAGCTATCTAGTATTGCTGACGTTGTCGATTTGAGTGTTCATGGGTACTAGGTACGCCACGTTTGATTTGGTCTGATTTTGTCTCACACATTGGGCTGATGTACACCAAACACGCCAGAATTCAGCGCAATATTACCGGAGCTCTTGTGCGCATCGGACTCATACGAATGATTTTTTTCAGTTTTCACTTGGTTTCAGTTGTGTGGCCATCATCAATTACCTAGTATTTTAACTAGTTAAATAGAGTTTGTGTATATTTGTCAATTTTTCCGAACTTCCGGTTGTAGCACCGTCCGAAATGGTAAAGCAATGAACGGGTTGAAAATATTGAACGCATGCGATACACCATCCGCAACGCATCGCATTTTATCAAGGCAAAGCTACATTTGCGGATTGTCAATTCATTACTTCCGCAGCAACGCAACGAGTTCGACGTGTATTGTGGGCATTGGGCGTTAACAAATTTTCAAATTTATCATGCTAGCTTTTATGACACCAACAAATTACGGATGATTGTTCCACAATACTTTCTAGTTGTGAAATGTCACAACGACGACTTATTCATCCAAGAATGACTAAGTTCTTTACAGATAGATTGTTTAGTCATTCCTGCCATTTAAAGCATAACGGTCCTGAAGATGGCGCCAAAATCTTCGCGTCACACCAAGCCCATTTAATCAAGTTCTACGGTTAACTATATTAAAATGGCTCATGTTTTCTGTATGTTTTCAGAATTAAGAAGGCTCTTTTCCAACACTGGTACTTTGTTCGCTTTGTTTTGTTGTTCTCATCTGGGTATATAACTGCATGAATGTTTTGAGTATTTTGTGCACAGTATGTGATATCATGCACTGCTATGCGTAGTCTTGGCCCAGGTCGCAATTGCAAATGAGAATCCGTTTAGTCGATTGACCTGGTTGAATGAAATAACTATCAAAAACATAATGCTCTTCACACTAAACAGGTAATAACATTTACTCTATATTTGTTGTGTTTGCCTAACCGCTTCTAATAAATGACTACACAGTGTTTTTCTATGAATAAATATACCTTTGTGTGTGAAAATGGAAGAATAATGAAGCTCACACCAATTCAATTAACTTCTTTTTATATCATACATAAGACTGTCTTAATATAATACAAAGGGCATTGTCATATACACAGCAAAGTCTTGACTAGATCTTACAATCTGTGGATACATGGACTTCTCTTTTTCCCCATGCTGTTCAGTTTTATAGTGCATGTTGTGTGTACAAAATGTGATCAAGTGTGAAATAAAAAATAAAAAAAATTGAAGGAAAGTATATTCAAATTAAATCATAGGACTTGGGCATCTGCAGGATATGTTAAATACTCAAACATTTGTGTGAAATCCACAAATAGCCTTGTGGAAAATGAACCCTTTTTTCAACCATGTGCTTCTCATACAACCAAAGTCAGATTTGTAGATGTACATGCTTTACAATATACCCTGTGAAAAATACAGTTTGAAGATGTTACTTTTCCCATTTGATTCAAACCCTACCTCATAATGTTGTCCTGATGTAGTCAAGTACCTCTGCCCAAAGGCCACATACTACTGTCTAGGAAAACAGGAGAGCCTGCCCACTAGATGGTCACCAAAATTGACAAACATAATCAACATACCAGCAGGAGCAAGGTAGTGCGTTCTATACTTCCTTTATTAAAAAAATATAATTATATACATAAATTCTATTTCAACTATTAAAAAGGGGCTGCATTTCATGACAACTGCTCTAGATCAGAGGTGAATTAGCATGATCTTAAACAGGCGCACACTTATGAGTCACTCAAATACATTTTTGTAATCTTTATTTTGGAATGTTTAGTACCAGTATGAGCGCCAGCAAAACCACTGCCAGTTTCTGAATCTCTAATCATGAGGGGAATGAAATGATTGTGATAACCTTAACATTCAGATAAAACAAAAATATAATTACAGGTAGCTTTACATTTGAGTTTGCTGTTATACCAAACATGATTTGCCCTTTTGATAGTCTCTCCTCTGAAATATAATGAAAGGGTGTCCTGCAGTCTGTGTGTTTAACTTAGAAGGCTGTTGAGCAGGACTTTGGTCTTTTTATTTTTCCAGAGTTGACAAAAACAATAAGTACTTAAAATTCCCTGATTTAAAAATAAAAAATGCCTGTGCCAAAGTTAAGGACATGCATGTTTTCTTTAGTTGAGGACACACGTTCAGGACATTAGTAAGAGTGCTGACATGCACCCTTTCATTTGAATAGGACCAGGCTCACAAGAAGATGCCCTGCCAAATTATTCCAAATCATTTACAAACCCTTACATTAACGCCAGCTCTACAGGGTAATGTCAGTGTCTACCAGAGTAATGAGACTGAAATTGTCTTGAGTTCTATGGCAGTAGCTAGCATGTTGACCAAATGATGTATGAAAGGCAGCAAAACCCTTTGAAATAGTATCCGTGGGGGAAAATGCAGAAATAGAATGCAGTTGTCTCCGTTGAACCATCAGCTTCAAAAATCCTGCTACTCTGGAGCCTGCAGAGTAACTACCAGGTCTCTAAACATACTGAGTTTTAAAAAGACTCCCAAAAATAACCTACCAATTAATATGGAAACAGGTTTGTCCAAAGAATATGCAACAAACTCTGCTCAGAATGTAAGGTAGCTAACAGTTAAGTTCAACAACAGTTTTCTGTTTTGCTAAAGCAATATATTGCAGCTGTTTTGTATTTGATGTTAAAATAAGATCTTCATAAATTTTGCGTCAAAAATGGTGAACTGCTACATAATTGGTTACAGACACCTAATATGCTATAAAACAACTGCTTTGGTATAAAAAAAATATCCAAAAGGGAAAATAAAATTCTTGTATAATTCACAGCATAATTTGAGAAAAAAGGCAGTCACTTAACGCAGTTATTTTAGTCTCAATGTTTAAGATGAAGAGAAATTTGTGCAGGTGTTCAAATGAGGAACTACATGCAAATGGGGAAAAAGTAACAGAAAAGTAGGGACTCTGGAAGATAGATCTTTCCACTGCAAAATCCCTAACATTTTAAGGAAGTCAGGTTTAAGATGTGGTGTGTACAAGAAGACCCTGTTATGTGGGGCCCCATTAATGATAAATCTTTGTAGAGAAAGGCCTCAATCATTTTTAATAACCTTTTCTATGTGTTTATTCTCTTTTAAGAATTAAGGGCTGTGTAGAGATAAAAATAGAGGAAAGCCAGCTTAATTCAAATGATGATGTCCAGGCCCATTCCAAGTCCATGAGTGGTAAGGCCAAAGGGTTATCTTATCTCAGAGCCGGTGACTGACAACCAGTCTGCCCTGCAATGGGCTAAATTCTTCTGTCTCCAGATCCCATCCCTGCTCTCTCGACTGTGCCAGGGCTGGGCCCAACTTACAGTGCCCGAGGAGCTCTGGTACTGACGTGGGGGTAACGTTACCCCCTCAGAACCCCTCCACCCCCTGACCGAAGTGGGCATCTTCCACCTGCAGGGACATCCCCTCCACTGTCTGGGCCAGCACACGCCAGAGAACGTCACTGCTATGTGCTCCCCGCTCACAGAGTTATACAATACCGACTGACAACACGAAATATCACTGCAAACACTTTTGTCCTGGTCAAGCTACAGGTTTTACAAGCAGCTCTTCTGTGAAATTTCACTTTAAAAAGGGTAAAACAATCAACAACCAGTGGAACAGAAATGTCAGACGTTCCGGAGTTTGAACTAAGAGGATGTGTTAGCATTTTATTACTGACAGCTACCTGTAAAACCGATCCCAACTTCATCCCAAAATGCTCACCAGAAGATTTTGCCACATAATACCAGATGTTTGTTACATGGATTTTGTGAAATGGCAGATGGTCTCAATTTTACTATGGTTATTCTGCAATTTTACTAGGCCAATGTGCCTAATGGTTGCAAAAGTAAAAATGATGGAAATTACATATACTTTTAACAAAGGTTCTCCTCTGTAGTAGCGGTTCAGTGATATCTCCAATCTGACATGAGCAGCTTTTGTTCGACACACTTGTAGTAAAAAACACCACCTCAAAAATGACGCACAGGGGGACACAACCAAATGTCAGTGCAGTCACGAGCTGGCCATGGAACTCTGCTGCACACACACTCCAGTCATGGGAGACTCCTCCCGGTCCATGCCCTGCCTCATACTCAGATGGCCCTCTGCTAAGTAGTGGGCCGGCCCTGTGTTTGTGCCCATGGGGTATGCGGGGTGTACTGCCATGCCCGTCTCCTGCCGGGGGTTTGAGAAGGCACCTAGCCCCATGCTAAGCCCGCCGTTGTGCCCAAAGTCCAGGGCGCCCGTAGGCAGGTGGCGAAGCTGATAGGTCTGGTTGCCGTGGTTCCCAGTGGAAGAGGAAGATGTGGAGGAAGAGGAGGCTGAGGAAGACAGGGAGGTCATGGACAGATGGCCATGCACCACCTCCATGGAGTCTTGTGTGGAGGCGCTGTGTGTGGGAGAGGCATAGTGCCGCGGGCGGGGCCGTGTGGCCATCACCTGGCCGTGGTGATGATGGGGGTGGGAGTGGGGATGCAGGGCCTTGGGGTGCTGGGGAGGGACATGGAAAGTGGTCTCCTGGACTGGGTGGGTCTCTCCCGCCACTGGCTCTGGACCAACGCCACCTCCCCACACCAAAGGGGGAGGGTAAGGCTTTCTTGCCTGCCAGCAGAGGGACATATCACTTTCATCACACATGTTAAATACTTCCTAAAAAAGTAATACCATTATATTCAAAGGGATGTTAATTAGACATCATATTGACTATAACTTTAATAAGGTTTTTTTCTATTGTTTATTTGCTTCTTTAGTGAATGAAAAAAACATCACCTGTGGACAAAGGGCATCACCGTCAATGGGTGGCAATACCGCTCCAAAGTGACCTCCGCTGTGCAGGTGGTGATGGGTGGGGTCTGACCTGGCTCTACCGCTGGTACTCGTCCCAGAGGAGCCTCCTACGGCAGACAGGAAGACACAAGCTCAGCCTCATTCCATCACCACATCAATCTTTAAAACAACTCAAATAAAAAAACGGAAGAACACCCAATCATCAGCTGAATTCAGTGCTCTCGTAAAGTAGGCGGAGTCAGGCATTTTTGCTTACGGACTGTCAATATGTAAAAGGTGTAGTAGCTAGCTGGCAGACCGAGAATAGAAATCTTGCAAGCCAGACGACTGCTTACGCCAACTATGAATGGCACAAAATGGCATAGTGCTGCACGTGAGGTTAGACAAGTCGGATTATCTGCCTCGCCACATCGCTCTGCAGCAACTTCTTGTTGGTGAGCGTAAATCATCCCGTACATGAGCTGACTAAAGGCTTCAGCGTTTAACGAGCAGTGCGAAACGAATCAGCACGGAGACATGGTTGGATGAACCATGTTTGTGTCCCTCAACATCCCGCATCTGTCTAAAGCGTTGCAGAGCTGCCGACAAGGCAGGGTTAGTGGGAATTGGGAGGGGAGAATAGGGAAAAATCTAAGTGAAAAAGAACATTTGAACACAGACAAAAGAAACCAGCAGAGGGATATGATGTCACCGCCTTTCCGCTACTGCTTTGTAAAGTGCATTTTACAGAGCACAATTCCCGCCAAAGTTTCCACCCCTCCTACCCAAGACTGTGATAGGTTGCAAAAGATGTTAATCTGAAAAGAACACTCACCGGAACATTTTCTTCTCTTATTTCCGAATGTGCAACAAAAAAATAGCATTCTTACCAGACCTTGTGTTGTTACCCAAGGTCTGCCCACACCGTTTTATTTAGCATCACCTCCCAAGTGATGCTTCTCTAAAGTTGTGTTAGCTTACTTTACAGGTGGGGCCAAGGAAAGCTGTGCACAGTGGAATAGTCTAGTTACAATCTCAAAAAAGTGAGTACCCCTTTCACATTTTTGTAAATACTTGATAATAACTTTTCATGTGACAACACTGAGTGTACATCTTACATTTTCACTTGTGGGGTGTACTCACTTTTGTTGCTAGTGGTTTAGACCTTAATGGCTGTCTGAATTATGTTGAGGAGACAGCAAATTTACACTGTTATACAAGCTGTACACTCACTAATTTACATTGTAGCAAAGTGTCATTTCTTCAGAGTTGTCACATGAAAAGTTATAACCAAATATTTACAAAAATGTGAGGGGTGTATTCACATTTGTGAGATACTGTAGCTGAAATCATGTCAAGGTCCCAGCCAACAAATTGTGAAATAACATGCAGTGTTTAAGAGTTAAAATCTGGGCAGGCCCATGGTTGAAGCAAATTTACTAGCGGCGAGCAGGAAGGAGACTCCCTTCACCAGGGCACCTGCAAAGCTGAGGTGATCAGGTGAGTCACTATGCCTTCACGCTTTGATCCAGCTCCTGGTTGGCAGTGTGAAGAATACTGATTGGCTTGAAGCAGAGGCTTATGACGTACCATTGGATATAACACATTTGCGTAAGGGTGAAAAATGTAAATAAAAGAACCGCACTCTTCAAAGAATACAATTTTTTGACTTGAAACTTTGAGCGTCACCTTGTGCTGCATAAGAAGATCCGATCAGCTGAGACACACACACACACACACACACACACACACACACACACACGGTTTGGACCCATTTCATATCCGGTGAAAAGGAACATGACAAATTGAGATGACAAGTACAATATTTAGAGAAACTAGGTATATTGAGTCAGGAAATGTTACCTGAGCTGGAGGAGGTGCTGGAGGTGGTTCCAGAAGACTGGGATTGCTCCAGCGCTGGGCTGGTGGACACACTGCTGCTCGTGTTGGTCCCCTCATCTGCAGTCTTCTTGAAGAAGCTGTGCTGCAGGGCGTAGTAGGGCTGAATGCGGCTCTTGGGGTCATAGTCCAGCATCCGTAAGATCAGGTCCTTAAACTTCAAGTAGTCAGCGACGGCATGTCCAGACTCCCCTGCCCGGCGGCCACCTGGGCCCCCAGCCTCAACACCCAGAATAGAGTGAAGTTTCCGAGAGGCTGGAGGCTTATACTGTCAAAGTACAATCAAGGAAGTTTTAGGTTCCTAAACACTAAAAGCATTCAGGGCAACATTTTATTGTTTTCTGACAGTTTATTACAGAAACTTTAATGCATAATTTTAAATGAGATTATTTGGACTAAGTAAAATTTTATTTTACACCGATTTTCCTAAATAGTCAATGCAAATGACAGTCAGTATAATTTTAAAGTCACCAACTGTTAGGGTATAAGTCGAATTTCATTGAACAAACCACCCAATGAAAACAGTAATTTTTTTCAAAAATACAAAATTCAAAATGCACTGTTCCAAATTATAATGCACAAAATAGTTTCAAAAGATTTTACAGGTTGTAAAGAACTGAAAATGGTTTGTTGAATTTCAAAAACGATCAAACGCTATTTCAATCAAACATCTTAACAGGGCAACATACATGATAACATAGGACCCCTTCTTTGATATCACCTTCACAACTCTTGCATTCATTGAACTTGATGTTTATGGAGTTTCTGCTTGAATTTCTTTGCAGGATGTCAGAATAGCCTCCCAGAGCTGCTGTTTTGATGCAAAATGCCTCCCACCCTTATAGATCTTTTACTTGAGGATGCTCCAAAGGTTCTCAATAGGGTTGTGTTCAGGGGAGGATGGGGGCCACACCATGAGTTTCTCTCCTTCTATGCCCGTAGCAGCCAATGACACAGAGGTATACTTTGCAGCATGAGATGGTACATTGTCATGCATGAAGATGATTTTGCTACAGAAGGCACGGTTCTTCTTTTTGTACCATGGAAGAAAGTGGTCAATAAGAAACGCTATATACTTTGCAGAGGGTCATTTTCACACCTTCAGGGACCCTAAAGGGCCCTACCAGCTCTCTTCCCATGATTTGAGCCCAAAACATGACTCCGACACCTCTTTGCTGACGTCACAGCCTTATTGGGACATAGTGGCCATCCACCAACCACCCACTACTCCATTTATCTGGACCATCCAGGGTTGCACGACACACATCAGTAAACAAGACAGTTTGAAAATGTGTCCTCATGTATTCACTGCAACCAGTTCTGCTTGTGAGCATTGGTAAGTGGTGGCTGAATAGTAGGTTTATGCACAACAGCAAGCCTCTGGAGGATCCTACACCTTGAGGTTCATAGGACTCCAGAGGCACCAGCAGCTTCAAATACCTGTTTGTTGCTTTGTAATGGCATTTTAGCAGCTGTTCTCTTTAATCCAATTAATGTATCTGGCAGTAACCTTCCACATTATGCATTTAACTGCACAAACCCACCTGTGCTCTGAATCAGCCACAAATCTCTTCACAGTACGATGATCACGCTTAAGTGTTTGTGAAATATCTAATGTTTTCGTACCTTGTCCAAGGCATTGCACTATTTGATGCTTTTCCGCAGAAGAAATACTTTTTTCTTTCTCATATTGCTTGAAACCTGTGGCCTCTTTAATAATGTAGAACATCCTTCTTAAGTAGTTTCCCTTTAATTGGACTCACCTGGCAAACTAATTATCACAGATGTCTGAGAATGATTTCAGTGATGAAAGAGCCCGGAGACACAATACCATCCATGAGATTGAAAAAAACAAACATTTACAGTTTGACAATTCTAATTTGCATAATAATTTGGAACACGGTGTATATACACAAACACCCACACACATTCTTAATAATACTACAATTGCTACATGCATTGCACAATGCAAAACAATACATGCATTTCTGTCATTGAAAATGGAAATAGTGAAGGAAGACTGCTCTACAGTTGCCAATATGCCTGGCTGGTGGCTTCATAACCTCAATGGCCAATACATAGAACCAGCAATACATAATATAAATGTCATTGGTCAAGCACAAAAACCTACCCTTTTGCCATCTTTGGTCTTCTTAACGCTCCATGTGCCATCTGAAAGTTTCTCAAAGAACTTCCTGGCTTTTGGGGCTAGGTCCATAAGATGATTCGGGGGGACACCTAGAACTTCAACAATTTTATTCATCTGATCCACCTGAAAATTAGACAAAAGAACCCATATTGCCTTAGAGGTATTTCAAGTGTTGCGATCCCACTAACTGCTTATTTAGATGTTAGTTTACAGTTTTACAGTTGTTTTATTAAAATTGCTCTAAGAAATTGTGCTCTCAAAAAAACTGGGCTAAAAATCTGTCTAAAAACAATGGGGAAGTTGAATACAACTGCCTGAAATATCAATGCTTGTATCATATTAATCTAGGTAGCCACTCAGGATCACAGTACCTCATTAGCTCCACTGAAGAGAGGCTCTCCAGTGTGCATTTCCACCAGGATGCAGCCCAGGGACCACATATCAATAGCCAGGTCATAAGGCATGCCCAGCAGTACCTCTGGAGAGCGATAGAAACGACTCTGGATGTACTGGTATATCTGAGGAAGAAGAGACAATCCCAGCCCAATTATATAGCAGTTGTGATACATTCCATAGTGCCATGTTTTCATAGTGCCATTCCTTTTATTACAAGTGACAGGTTGTAATCCCAAAGATCTCCACTGAGTTGGGTAAAACTTATTTTAGTTCTTTTGCAGCACACTTATGGAATGAATTACAATGTACTTTTTAATTGGAGGAACTGGTGCCATTATGGCTGTTTACACATTTACTGAAAAAACATGTTATTACTGACTGTTTGTTTTATGCGATTGTGTTGCATTGTTCTTGGTTTTTAATTGCATTTAATTTACTTGTTTGTTTACTGTACATTGTATTTCATGTGATCTACCCAGGTCATTGCTGCAAATGGGAACTTGTTCTCAGTCAACTTATAAAATAAATAAATATATATCAGCATTAAAAAAGTTGAACAAAAAATGCAGAGGAAAATAAGAGCTATGAAGAAAATGTGCAAATGACTGTTGGATCCACTGAAGACTGTAACTAGTCAATATGCATACCCTCTGTCCCAGTTGGCAAGAGCTGCCGAAGTCCACTATCTTGATGGCACTCCTCTTGGGGTTGCACAGTAGGATGTTCTCCGGCTTCAGGTCACAGTGGATGATGCTGAGCTCGGGCGTGGCCAGAAACAGCAGCGCAGTGCAAAGCTGCTGGGCAAACTTCCTGGTCAGGTTGAGAGAGACTCCGCGGAAGTTGGTGTTCCGCAACAAGTCATACAGGTTATAGGAGAGCATCTCAAACACTAGGCAGAGGTGGTTCCGGAACATGAAGTGGCGTTTCAGATGTACTGTAAAAAGAGGAGACAATCAGGCAAGTGGTCTGATAACCCCCAACTGTCCACACGGTTGTTCTGCTGACTTTAATTCTACCTAAAGACTGTCCACATCCCACCTGTATTTGTTATTTAATTATCATCTGATGATATATTGATAAACAATGTGCACATGTTCTTATTATTTTTTTCCAGGCACAGCAAGGAGGTGACTTGTCAAACCAGAGTCGAGCTCTACTCTAGGCTTCTTCCTAGGTTCCAAACCTACTACAGTCTACTCCAGCCACTGTTTTCATTTCTTAACATTGCTTGCACTTTGGAGTTTTAGGCTGTATCTATTAACATGCTGTGACAAATGCAGAGGAAAAAACTCTGCCATAAATTTTTTTATCGATTTAAATTTCACCGATAAACACTAGATTGGTGTTAAACATGGGTACATCAAAATCGCATGGATTACAGACCATCCCAGTGCATTACCTATGTAGTATTTCATCTCTGTGTCATGCTTGTTCATGAGCTCCAGGAGGCGCACTTCAATCTGGGCTTGATTGAGAAAAGCTTTCTTGTTCTTGATAATCTTGATGGCAACCCATTCCTGCTCCGCACGGTCATACGCTTTCACAACCTACCGCAGTTAGGAGAGAAAGAAAAGAAGTCTACATAGGTCCTCAATTTTAGAAATATTTTTAAAGTTGATAATGGAAGTCATCTACGAAAGCATACCTGTCCAAATGACCCTTTGCCAATCAAGGAATCAATCTCATAGCGATCCATCCACTTCTCCCCATTCTTGACAATATAATCGTAGTTGTCATCGTCATACCCATCGTTGAAGACCTTCCTCTCTTTCTTGTGGCTAGAATCTTCCCCCTGACCAGTTTGGTGTCGTCGCTTCTTTTTTGCATAATACACCTGATACACAAAAGACAAAATCGCACATCAGAAATTGTAGTACTAGGAATATTGGATCTAGGGGTTGAAAACAGCAAATTAACATAAAACAGACTATATTTGCATTCCAAAATAGACATTTCAAAATATCTAACTAGCAAGTAATGCAAATACATCTGTGAAATACACCCCGACATATGAAAATATTAATCTTAAACTGACAGTATAAAAACTATTAAACTGTTTTCATACATTCTGAAATATCACTGAACTATTTAGCTATAGAGGTTAGTATTACTACCCTTTAGTTGTGTGGCGTTAGATTGCCTTTACTTGATAGAAAATTCAAAATGGTCTGAAAATAAATTGTCAACAAAAGCATGTGTATAACCTTAAGGGGGTCTACATTTGGTATATACTGGTATAATGTCACTATCTCCAAAGTTGTTAAAAATTAAGTTGACGAGAAATGTTTATTTTCAGACCATATTAACTTAGATTCATGTAAAAACATTCTAACTGCGAAACTAATTGCTTTGTGATGAAGATATTAAATATTAAAAGCTTTGTTTCGTGTATGGCTGGTAGAAATGGATGGGATTTATGGAAGTTTTGAACTGCTGCATGCTGGCGACAGCTTCCTCAAACATTCCCTTCAGCTCATTGGCAAGTCATGAGAAGGTGCTTTCTTGCTCTATGAATTCGAAGTGTAGCCACAAAACAGGCTTCTCAAACAGTGCAAAGATCAATTCACGACCAAACCTGGGAAGAGTGGGACTTAGAGGATGAACCATGCGCCAACGTAAGGAAGAAAACTAGGGCAACAAAATTGAGCAGAACCAGGGCTCAACCAAATAAATGAAAAACATTCTCAGTGTCAAGGAGTAAATTGTAATGTCAAGAGTTAGTCCAGTTAAAATAAAAGAGCACACAAATATTTTAGATGCTAATAAAAACACATTAATAAATTATGTTAATCTGCTCAGCAGACAGCAGGGACAAAAATGTGCATCATCTAAGAACAACGTTAACCAATAGAGTCTGAGCACATTAACTCAAAATACTTTGAGAAACTTTTGTCAAACATCACTGCTGTAAATGTGATGGCACTTCACATTAAATTGGTGTATTTATAAGCAATTGAGTTTGCAATTTTTTCTAGAATAATTCCCAGGGGCCAGTTGCACAAGCTGGACATAAAAAATTGGTCTTAAATCCTAGGTCGGGCGTAGCTACGCCTGATGTTTTGAGTAGAATTTACACCTGTTGCACCAAATCAAAATACTAGACTAGGGCCCTATGAAATCAGTGTTATTTTTTGGCCAATTCAGTTTTATTTTTTTCCAAATTCCGTGATTTCCGTTATTTTTTCCAATTTCCATGATTTGGACAAAAGTTGCATTCAGAAGCCCGCACCAGAACCTAAAATATAGAGAATTTTGCTGTACAGTTTGCACAATAATTGCCAGGTAGGCTAAATTTACTTTCCATATGATCAAAGTACTTATTTCTAGACAGGCAGAAGGCTATTTCACGAAATATTAGTCATGTAAATAACACATTATTTCTTCTTACAGATGAATCTACCCACAATAAAAAATAAAAAAGTAGACAAAGATTTCGTAAGATCCGGAAGAAAAGTGGAACAACGACAAACAAAAATATTTATATTAAGAAGTTGTATCAGGCGCAATCGTGTGGACTAAGCCATAACATTCAGCAGCAGTCCCGCTATTTCGACCTTGCTCTCCCTGAGTCCGAGCTGCCTGATTAGCAAGACCGTCAGAATTGCTTCAGGCGAAAGAACATAGTAGCCTATACCTAGTTATATGCATTTGAATAAGTGATTGAATTGAGAAAAACAAGCGTTGTTTGATTGGAAAATTTAGAATGAAGTGAATTAGGGCTGAACGATGTTGTGTTTTTGCATCGACATTGCGATGTGCGCATGTGCGATATTCACATCGCCAGAACATGCGATGTGAAGAAGGGTAGCACTCAATGACAGTATAGGTAGCACCACAGTTTACACAAGTTTGTTGTATGGTTTGTTGCTGGGATGACATGCACGCTCCGCATGCCTGCACAGTGATTGGTTCTCTGTGATTGGTTGTTGTGCCGCTGCTCACAGCCAACTTTCTCTGTCACTGGCAGAGCTGTACTAGCGAAAGAAGAGGATACGCAATACGCAGGGGAAAAAAAGGATGGTTTCGTACCAAAAATAAGGTCAAAATCTTTGGGACTATTTCGGCTACAAAAAATAGGATGTTGACCAAAAACAGGTACTTTGTCAGGAGTGTTATAAAGTTGTGGCTACAAAACAAAGAAAAACCACCCATTTGTCTGATCACTTAAAACGGCACCACAAAGCTCTTTACGACGAGTACAAAATCTAATTTCGGATGTCAATCAAAACAAAACACTATTTGCGATGTCTTTGCCAGTGTGACATCTTAACAGAAAGGTTGTCAACGACAGAAAGAAATAACAAACGCAATAACGTTTCATATCGTAAAGATATGTTGCAATTACACGCCGTCACATTTGCTTAGCCATGATTATGATGATGACCAACACGGTTTTACTATGGCACGTTGGCTAAAAAATGTTGACTTAAAAACAAAAGATTGTGAACTAAAATGCTTATAAGTTCTATTATAAACCAATCGGGGGTTGGTGTATAGCTGCTGTTTTATTAAAAAAATGTGTACTGCTTTTCTGTTTACAGAGAATGAAGCTTGTTTATTAGTGAAATTATTAGTATCATGGAATGGTTAATTGACTGTAGCCTACATTAATGGCTTGCAATATCGCAATATATATCGTTGGGAAACAAAACATCACAATGTAATTTATTTCCAATATCGTGCAGCCCTAGAGTTAATACCGTTGTTAATAGCTGTCAGTTATCAAGCGGATCACAACGCTAACTATATGACGGAGCGCATTCTGGCCAAATTCGGTAGAGAAACACACTGCACATAGCCTATATGTAAAGCGCAAATTAACTTCCATGTTTGTTGCCTTTTGTAGTAGGTCAAACTCAATGACAGTTGTTAATATTACTGGAATATATTTGGATTATAAAAAAATATATAGATTGCTTGAAAATATGCAAATTCCGCGAGATTCCGTGTTATAAGTAAATTCTGTTTTTATTGATAGATTCCGTGATTCCGTCCGTGTTTTCCGCAACACGGAAACCATAGGGCCCTACTAGACTAGTCGTAGCTAAGTCCAGCATAAGTAATGTCTTCATATGCTTAAAAATATATTTCCACTATATATTTCCACTTATAATTAAATAGATCCCTAAATTTGATGTGCCTGCAAGAGCATTGTAAATAATAAATCCTGTTTACTAATTGTTCTGAGTTACAAAGCCAAAGAACGTGTGCATGTGCAGTGCACTACGGCCTGAAAAACACATGGAATTTGCTGCTTAACCAATTTTAGTTAGACAAAATGATTAGAATCATCCAAACTTAAGATAAAAGTAAATATATTCACCATTTAGCAAGGGCAGTGAAGCATCAGCCTTAACGAGCATTATTGTTTAATACTGTAGTGATGGCAATCAATGTTTTACGTATTGGGATGGATCACACAGCTGAAAGTGACTAATCAACATTTGTGTTTGTAGCATACAGTAACGTTAGTTCTGTTTTAACGAACAACACTGTGGCTATTTTCAGGCATTTGATTGATACTCCATGTAGTTAAAGCTGAAAGACTGATCTTAATTTAGCATGAACCAGGTTATACACTTTGCCATGTACTAATCTGAAACACTTGTTCAAACTAGGGATGCTCATATTGACCGTTCAACCGTTAACCAAAAGTAAAACATTTGACCGATTAATACTCAGTTCAACGGTTTAGAAGTTTTTATTTTTTATGTATATATAGCCTATATAGGTCCTTCAAGAAATTAGCATATTGTGATAAAGTTCATTATTTTCCATAATGTAATGATAAAAATTAAACTTTTATATATTTTAGATTCATTGCACACCAACTGAAATATTTCAGGTCATTTATTGTTTTAATACTGATGATTTTGGCATACAGCTCATGAAAACCCAAAATCTCAAAGAATTAGCATATTTCATCTGACCAATAAAAGAAGTGTTTGTAAGCTGTATCAAGGCACCTCAATGGGAAGTCTGTGGGAAGGAAAAAGTGTGGCAAAAAACGCTGCACAACGACAAGAGGTGACCGGACCCTGAGGAAGATTGTGGAGAAGGACCGATTCCAGACCTTGGATGACCTGCGGAAGCAGTGGACTGAGTCTGGAGTACAAACATCCAGAGCAACCGTGCACAGGCGTGTGCAGGAAATGGGCTACAGGTGCCGCATTCCCCAGGTCAAGCCACTTTTGAACCAGAAACAGCGGCAGAAGCGCCTGACCTGGGCTACAGAGAAGCAGCACAACAAAACAACAACAAAGTTTGCATGTCATTCGGAAATCAAGGTGCCAGAGTCTGGAGGAAGACTGGGGAGAAGGAAATGCC
>JACXGM010003563.1:0-41366 GCA_016801145.1 Umbra pygmaea
TTTTCCTCATGTGTCCTCTTTTTATTGGTTCCTGCCCTGTGTGTGTTGCTATCCTATAGATCCCTGTCTAGTTAATGTCTCTCCCAGTGTGTTATATAATAGCTCCCCCTGGTGTCCCTTCTGTGTCTTGTGAGTATATCGTATGATGTCATCAGTGTGGGCCCTTGTCACATGTTTTAGTTAACCAATAGATCACGGTTAATTCCCCTGTCCAGGTGTTGTGCATTATCTGTGTTAGTAAGTGTATTTAAGTTGAGTGTTTGGTCTTGTCTCTTGTTGGTCAATGTCTGCTGTTACGTGTCTACAATTGCTTCCCAGTGTTTCCAGTGTTTCGCTCCACGTGGCAGTATTTTGTTTCTCTTGAATAAAGCTTTATTGGATTATTGCAACCTTCGCGCGTGTCTCTCACTCTATCTTCAAGGGGATACGTGACACTAAGAGCTCCACTGAATTGGTTAGATCTGGATTTAGTTATTTTGCCCATCCCATTTGGAATGAGATACTTTTTTATTATTGACTGCATTTGTTTGCTGTGTTTTTTGTTGTGCTTTTTAATTGTTTTTAATTGCCTTGCTTGCTTACTGTACACTGTACTTTATGTGACCTTACACAGGTCTTTGCTGCAAATGAGAACTTGTTTTCAGTCAATGTACCTGTTTGAATAACTAAATATATATATATATTATATATATATAAATTATATATTATATATATATATATATATATATATATATATATACACACACATGTGAATTCCTTCCTATTAAAAGTAACAAAGATAGCTGTCCGTCATTTCATTTGGGCTGCTTTGAAAAAGCACACGAAGACACAAATGCTCTATTAGAATGAGTCACCTATGAGCAACACTTTGATAATTTCATCATCGCAGCTCTGAAGTGTAATTTCATAATCATCAAACCTTGGCTGTGTGTGGGTAAGCATCCAACAGAACATTTCTAATAGTATTTGCTTGGTCCCATGAAGCTTACTTTCTAAGAGCATGATGCTTGTATTGTCAGGGTTGTGTGTTCGATTCCCAGGGGGGGCATCTTGTTAAAATGTATGCACTCGCTCCTCTGTATAAACGCCTCTGCCAAATGACTTCAATCTAAATTGTGTGCGCATGAACAACTCCTGGTAAATATGTGTGTGGGTTTGTCTGTACTGGTGTTCTTGAGGCAACAAGCGAGCATGTTCAAAAGAGAAACATTCAGAGCACAAGGCTGCTAAATCACTCAGGGGACACATAACATATCAAGTCATCAGAAACAAGACACTTGACTTTGAAGATTATCTTTAAAGCGGTTTCTAATCAAATAGAATAATTTACCAAAAAAGAGGGAGATGGGATGGAGGCTTTTTTTACTGATCTCATACATATTTTGCAATTTTGAATTCCTCTGTCTGATGTTGTGTTAGGCAAATATATTTTAATATTTAATATCCCCTTTCACACAGAATTAATCTGCACACTGCACACCAATGAATTTATCAAGTGTAATTGGACCATTTATATAGGAAAGTTTGGACTTACTGTACATGTCTCCAATGGGAAAATGTACTTAGATACAAAATACTGCTGGGTACTGTAGTGTTGTGTACAAAATAAACATAAGGCAATGAAACAAGAAATATAAACTATTTTGTCATGTAATTTATTATTATTGTAAATTAATATTATACATTAAAATTCTAAAACAGGATGTCATGAATGTTCTAAACCCACTGAGTAAAATATTTGTGGGAGATGCAACTTTGAGAGAAATTCCAGCTGAATTGATGAACAGGTCACTAAGGTGAAGAGTGGATAACGAGGGTGAACAAAAAATAATCTTATTGTGAAGGATTTTAACTCACATGAGGCCTGACCCTGCTTAGCTTCAGAAGCAAACTAACAGTGGGTACAGGGTGCAGGCATGTTGTTGGAAACAAACATCACAAACTTGGAGTAAAATGACATGAAAAAAAGACATGAAGAAATACATGAAAATCATCCTTAGTTTAACCAGATCAGCCAGCAAAGACAGGAATATGGAAGTATTATGTATCAGATGTGCTCCAACAGTAGTCACCTTTAAATCCAGACTCAAAACACATCTGTTTAGCTATGCATTTACTGAATGAACACTGTGCTAAGTCCGAACTAATTGCACTATATTTTATATGGTTCATTCAGTCTCTTTTATTTATTTTCTTTTTTATTCTTTCTTTTCTAATTGTTTTTTATTTTATTTTAATTGCTTTAATTTTATCTTTAATCTGTTTTAAATTTTTATGTTTTCCTGTTTATGTAAAACACCTTGAAATGCCATTGTGTATGAAATGTGCTATATAAATAAACTTGCCTTGCCTTTTTATGGTAAAATGAACACATTACTTATAGCCTTGTTAGATTGCAAATTAGCCAACCAGCTAGCTAACTCTAAATGGGGTAAAAGCATGCAAGTGGTAGTGTTGGAATTCCATTATCAATTTGAGAATGCAAGATAGTACAAGATAATAGTCAATTTTTGGGACAGATGCACACTTAGTTTGCACATTAGCTCACCAGAGAACAGTCTGTGTAAAACATGACATATTCACATTTTTCAGTGTCATGAAGGGTGCCAATACTTCTTGACAACTTGTCCACCCACTCAAAATTCTAATACTAGTATTAGCCTAGTCTAATTTCATTTAGGCTGTAAGAAAAAATGATTACTGTATGAAGCAAAGGTTTCCTTGGCTTGAGAATAGAAGAAAGGCCTTTCATTTGACATACTGGATGATTGAAATTGACATTTAATCAAATTAGACTGATATGTCTAATAGGAAAAAATAGGAAGGCTTAGAATAACTAAAATGTGACTAAAATAAATTTTCATGAAATGACTAAGATTGAAAGAATGCCTCAATCTGGTTCACACCGTTTTGAAGCTATTTTTTGCACAGCTATGTTTTGCACAGTAAACACATAGATTTATACTACTTTAAAATATACAGTTGTTAGTCTAGGTTGGTCCAGCACTCAAAGGTGCTGCATGCTGTACTGCTGCAGAAGATCTTTGAATCCAGCCCGCTGTTTGTAGCAAAACCTCTTCTCTACCCACCACATCCTAAATTCAGTCAATCATAAATATATAATATTCATCTTTAGATTCTTCATTCTATTTTCAATGCATCATATACATAAATGTAGCCTAAGAGATCTACATCATAACAACTGGTTTTTACTTTTTATGTAAACAGTTTAAATGAGTCAGTGTAAACAAAAACTGCAGCCTCTGGGAGAACATTGTTTTTATTGTTTAAACTAAATAATCCTTATTTAAAACACTTCAGAAAATATTAGTATAATAATAATATAAGTTGATGGCTTGATTACTTTGATTACATGCATCAATTTCAATCAAAGGCGTTCAAACTACAGTATGAACATTTTATATTGCAGCCTTGTGGATCCACAAGACTGAAGTTAATAGAGGAAAAATACTTTTTACATTTACGTCATTTAGCTGGCACGCTTTTCCAGAGCAACTTACATTGAGTAAAGGGACATCCCCCTTGAACCATTTGGGGTTAAGCGCCTTGCTCATGGACACAACGATGTTGGGACGTAGTCACAAGGAATTGTCTTTGCACTTTAGAATGCATAGTTTCCTCAAACATCTTCCAGGTGTGGAAAGAAATTAAGAGACCACTGCAGATTTTTCCTAAATCAAACCCATTGAAAACCTCTGAAATGTGAACAAGAGGAAGATGGATGGTCATAAGCCTTTAAACTAATACGATCTGCTTGAGAATATGTGCCAGTAGTGCACCCAACATCAATGTGAAAGACTGGTGGAGAGCATGCCAAGATGCCTGAAAGACAATTATTATTAATATTATACAATTATTGTTATTCCACTATTTCTGAACTCTTTTTTAAGTTAACACATTTGTTTTGTGTAGTTTAAAAATTAATATGAACTTATTTTCTTTGCATTATTCAAGGTCTGACAAATCTTTTTTTTATTTTGACTAGTTGTAATTTTCTGCAAATAAATGCTCTGAATGACAATATTTTTATATGGAATTTTGGATAAATGTTGTCAGTAGTTTATGGAATGAAACAAAAATTTAAATTTTACACCAAAACATACTGTTGTGCTCAAATGTTTGCATACTTCTAGAGAATTGGTAGTAGATGTACTATTTTTAAAGAAAACATGAGTGAGCAGGCTGAACAATTTGTTTTTATTTCTCATGGGATTCATATTGATTGAATATGACCATTCGGTCGTAACAGAATGGCACAATCAATAAACGAAACATGGCAACAAAGAAAATAATGAAATGACCCCTGTTCAAAAGTCTGCATACCTTCAGTTCTCAATTTGGTGTATTTGCCACCTTAGCATCAATAACAGCGTGCAGTAGTTTGTAAAAGTTGTCTATGAGGCCCCAAATTCTTGCAGGTGGTATAGCTGACCATTCGTCTTGGCAAAATGCCTCCAGGTCATACAAATTCTTTGGTCGTCTTTCATTTCATAATAACACATGAGTGAAAAACCTCTTGCCATGGGAGATTCCAAGTCACAAATCAGCTCACATAGAACAGCATTCATGGTTCGACTGGTCAAGTCTGTTTTCCAAAGCTGTTGCCTGCCTGTATACATGAACGGTACTGTCTTTTGAACTATCGTTTTAATAAACTGTCTGTACACTTACAAAGTTATCAATGCTACATTTTGCATGTAGGGACCCTTATTATGCAACGTGATCTTGCAGAATTCTGTGAAATGACCACAGACCCTTAACTTCAAAATATGGGGCAGTTTCATGGAATGGCAGAAAATTCCAGGAATCGCACAGTGACATAGCAGAGTGTAAATAGCATAGCTTTTGCAGGTTGGTATGATTGGGATGGCGGGAGGGCATATTAACATGCGACTCACATCCCGGAGATAGCAAATTCAAATCCAGGCGGGCACTTTGCATGTATTTTGTTTTCTATTCCAGCGTGATACAGACGTGTTGCAAATAAGCTTTTTTCTCCTTTTTTTCCTCACTGTCACCATGTTTCCAAACAATATATTACAACATAATACATGTTACATGGAGTTAACAGCAAGGTTTCTGAGTGGTTATGGTTAGGGAAAGGGTTTGGGTAAGGCTTAGATCGAGTTAACAGCAAGGTCTCACTGTGTGCCCATCACAGACTTTTCCATGAAACTGCCACAGATTTTGGACTGTGTTCATGTCACAGAATTTTCTGCCATTCCGTGAAACTGCCACGGATTTTGAAGTTAAGGGTCCGTGGTCATTTCACAGATTTCTGAGAGATCAGGGCCCGGTTCCCCAAAACGTTCTTATCGCTAAGTAGTTCTTAACCTATTCCTTAACCTCTCTCTTAACCTTATGGCGTTCGTACGCTAAGTATATCTTCTGTAAGTCACACTTTCGTAAGGTTGGTCTGGACCATTCGTAAGCTCTCTCTTAGCAGTGTTTGAGCTCAAGCCGCTAGTCGCCACCACTGTGCAGCAGTTTTTAGAAATCAGTGCAGCGCAGTACATGTCAAACTATGGTATGTTGACAATGTTGTAGCTGAACAATTATTTCATGGACATTTTAAGACTAATAATAAAATATGAATAAATAAATATTTGCAATAGAAACAGGCCTATTTATGAAATTGATTTAATTTGGTATCAGAACTAATATGTGGTAATTAGCCTAGGCTATTTCGTAATGTCATTAAAGCATTTAAATTGGCAATCAGTTTTGATACTTAAAGTCTGGCAAACAATTTGGCTCTAAATGGCTAAGATCTAGAAATGGGTAAGCATGGTGGTGTCCAGTAAGCGACCAACTATGGCAGTGATCCAATGTGCCCTTGTATTGAATCAAAGACGACTTAGAGTCCGCGGCCATGTCAATTGTTTTATTCTGCAAAACTTTTGACATTTTGCCTGACGTGGCTATATTAAAAAAATGTCGCCTCCCCAAGACAAGTCATTATGGAGCTGCTGGACCTTCTCAGACCTGCGCTTGCCAGGCTAACGCGGCGGAATTTTGCTTTAAGCCCTGAAGTCCAGCTGCTTGCAGCGCTAAGGTTTTTTGCTACAGGGAGCTTCATCGGGGTCATTGGAGAAAGAGCCTACAATGTTGAACACGTTCGCACATGCAACGTTGTCGAGTGTGCAATTGGAATCTGGAAGCTGCGCTTTCGGTGCCTGCACAAGTCTGCAGGAGGACTGCACATGAAGCCTCACAACTCTAGCGCAGTTACGCTGGCAACGGTCATACTCCATAACATGGCTGTGCGAGGAGGCGCAACTATTCCGGAGGGGGAGGAGGTGGAAGCCGATGAGGAGGAAGATGGAAAGGGAGAATTTGAGGTCCTCCATCCTCCACAGAGGACTGCCCTGCACGCTGCAGGGGTTGAGTCAAGGCAGCTTTTTGTTGCAAATGTTTTTGATTGATTTATATTTTCTTTTTGGAATAACTTGCTGAGCTATCATTAGCCATCATCCATGATTGAATGGACTTTTCTTTTGATTCGTATTATGATGGAATGTTTATTTTTTGGAAAAATAAATGGTATTTTCAAACCTTGCATCCATTAAATGTTCTTTGTGTGATTCTAATCCTTTAGACCTTTACTCTATCATGCCATTGTGTCCATTCCATAAGTGCTCTATGCAACGCCAATCATTGACATGCTTCTCTTAAGGTTGGCGAAGGAGCCTACACCTTAGAATTTCTCAGTCAAAAGTTTACATATGCCCAAATTAGCACGTCACATTGCTGATTCATCTTCATTAATTTATTGGGCATTGAACGCAGGTCACATGGTTGTCAGAGGATTCCCTTTCTGCTGATTTGCCTCATGCATAGCTTATTCGTAGCCTCTCGCGTCATCAAACACACGGATAATGTACATTATGAACTAATGTCTTAAGCAGCCTCTTCAAAGGAGCCTTTATATATGAATGTGCACTTAGATTGACACTTGCTTAATGTCCTTGTGGAAAAATAAGGTATCTCATAGATAGAGCAAGATTTAATGCGCAGGTTTCCAATGCCAATAGAGAATCAGTTGTTGACTCATTAAGGATGACAGAATGACATACAATCTTGTTGAAGATCAAGTATTTTTAATGAAAATGCGCGTACAAACACACACAGACACGGTCACTGGTGTGACTGTTGCTCAGCAACTATAAAGACAAACACATACCAAAATCAGATTAGGATCTGTAAACCAAAGAAAATAAAAAGTGTATTACATCATTTTTAGAAGTTGTTAAACCCACGTCAAGAAGCGGGACAACGGGATGAGGAGAGTGGATGGTTAGTGAGGGATACCCGGTTCGTCTACCAGTAACAACATCTCGTGTGAACACATTAATAGTCTATATTTTCCTGATAACTTAAACTATACTAAAATAAATGTTACTGGAATAATTTGAGGAATGTTTCATTTACATAGAACGTGTTGTCTTTCTTAACGCCGTATGCACCTTCGCGGTGAAGTGAAAAATCGATTCCTGAGCAATCGATGCAAACTAATTCAGCACCTTCCATTGGGACAGCGCCTTTGTAACGTCGCACTTATGAGGCAGCGTGTTAAGAAGCTTCCTAAGGGAGACTTCGGGGAACACACTTAAGAACATAAACAACTTCGGTAAGATATATCTTTTTGAGTCTTCTTAGCGGGCTAAGAGTGAACGTTATCGGGGAACCGGGCCCAGGCTGTTATTATACTACAGTGGAAGTGAGGTGCTATTTTGAGCCTTGTTAGTGGTATAAAATAGTGATTTCTTTTTTCAACTAGCATTATAAAGGTAAATATCTGTTCGCACTAAGACTGGGCATATTCTATTATCATGAAAACATATCCCAGAGTTCGGTCGACTCTGTACCCATTTGTTTTTAACCTCTAGGTTGATTTTGCACTGGAATTGTCCTTTAAGGCCAGAAGTGGCAGGCTAAGTAAAATATTGGAAAGGCAAAGGTGAAGGATGGTGAGAACGGTCAAAAACAGCCCACAGACCACCTCCAAAGACCTACAACATCATTTGCTGCAGATGGTGTCACTGTGCACCATTCAACAATTCAGTGCACTTTGCACACAGAGAAGCTGTACGGGAGAGTGATGTGGAATAAGCCTTTCCTGCACACACGCCAATGTTCTGGAATGGCCATCCCAGTCCCAAGACCTGAATATCATTGAAAATCTGTGAGGTTATTTGAAGTGGGCTGTCCATGCTCGGCCACCATCAAACCCAACTGAACTGGAGATGTTATGCAAGGAGGAATGGTCCTAAATACCTTCATCCAGAATCCAGACACTCATTACAGGCTATAAGAAGAATCTAGAGGCTGTAATTTCTGCTAAAGGAGGCTCGACTAAATATTGATGTGATATTTCTGTTGGTGTGCCCAAATTAATGCACCTGTCTAATGTCATTTTGATGCATATTGCACATTTTCTGTTCATCCAATAAAGCCTTATTTTCTGTTCATCCAATAAAATTATTGTTTTTACAACTAAGGCCTTGAATACTCTACGACTTTCAAACAACAAAAATATGTGTACTGCTTACATTACACAAACTGTTGTAGTGCTATGTGTCATCTTGTTGATGGAGTGGTGCTTACATTATACCAATGAGCGCAGACAAGGTACTCCAATTACACGATCTTCAGGGATCCTTGACAAAATTAGTCTCACAAAATTGCACACTATTGCTTTTAGTCCATGTGACTTTGTCGGAAATTGTACATGAGAAAGACCAGAAGCCTTTATACACATTTTCTGTGCATTCAAAAAATGGTGGGAAATTAAGGGGGGAAAAACTTTAAATATTAAAAAAAGAATGTTTGGGGGAGAAGTGGGCAATAAGGATTGTATGTTCTGCAAATAGATATTTCAATAAAAAATGGTGAATCATTAGTGTAGGTAAAAAATATGTCTGGGAAAGCTAAATTGTTGCTAAATTAATGTAGTGTATACTCGGCTTAACCCAGACTTGTTGTTACATCTAACCTAGACTCCTATAATTATGAATTATCTTAATTTACAGCTGACAGGTACAACATTATCACTAACAACTTGCATGACAGATATAGACACTCAATAAATATGATGGAAGTTTGACTTTAAGTTTGAGTTTAAGTACATATCTGGCAATACATTACAAAAATAAATTAGTTAAAATTAACTGCTTTCTTATTTCAAAATTTGTTTTTATATTTTAAACTTGGATGTGTCTGCCAATGGGCGCTACATCTTCACATGTGGAATAAGGATTAAACTGAGCATATGCAGAGTGAATTAGGTACTTTGTAACATGTTCCTGATTGGACAAATTGGAAGTGTTACAACTGAACTGTGTGACAACTATCCCCGTTGTCCACAACTAGAGACAATTATGATTTTGCAGATGATTTTAATCTAGAGAGCTGTATTATCCAGAACTGTATTTGTTCTCATGCCTTAAGTGCTTCAAATCAAACTATGCAATGATACTATTTAAAATATGTGGTTGAAGAAACGTTGTGAGAGTCCTTTGAATGTCCTGCACCTGTGAAGGAGTTTCCAAAATCTCAAAGTTAGGGGGAATTGGACATGACCAATAAGTGGGGGAATTAATACAATATAAATATGTAACTACAACTCTAAAACAAGGCTATGCCTGGATGTCAAACAAACTTTATTATATGTGCTTCTGTTACACATAATGTACTGGAGTAGGTGAGCAGCTGGGCTGAACACGGGAAAGAAAACCACCAGGGACTCACCAGTTATCGGTTTAGTTTTTACTTAACTTTACTGCACCATTCTTTTTGTTGTGATTAATAAACACGCCTAAGGGCTTCACCTGTGGTCAGCCTCCGTGTCTGTGTTCTGCTTCTCGTTGTCACACCATGAATGTGGCAGCCAGTTTATGGCAGCTCTGAGCAGTTTACCTGACGGTCAGCCGGCCCTGCGGGCGAACTCCAACTGGGTCATTGAGTATGGGCAGAGCATAATTAGGTGCACTGGTATTTTATAATGGTACAGTATTTTCTCTCTGCCCATATACGCAGGTTAGACTGTCGAGAGGATGACGAGGTTGTGAGGTTGCCTACACTTTTAGAAACTTTCTAACCTCAAACTCTTTGTCAATAGTTACAATTAACTCCTTCAGAAGTATTTGTTTTATTTGTTTACTATTTGGTTCTGCATTTGGAGATTTTAAAACATTACGTTTATTCAAATTTTCTTGTAGTATAAGACCAAAAAATTGGCCATTGTTTTGTGGATTGTTTATTCCACAATTTTCATATTCCATATTTTTTATATTAATTAAATAACAAAAATTTAACTATTGAATTTATTTATTTAATTATACGTTGTTTATGAATTTCATTGGAGTAACCAATATTGAAGAGCCATTTTGGCGCTTAAATGCAGTAGGCATTTCATGCATTTCTTGTCAGATTTAATCCATAATGCTTCTCTTCACAGAGCATTATTTTCAGATGCTTTTTAGAATGGTATTTTCTAGAGATGAACATGCAACATCCTGGCTATGACCCCAAAATGCCTGCAGACTTGCACTAAAAGAGTGGATCAGTGTCCCTGCCTCCATTCAGTGCTAACATTGCATTTGATCTAACACAGCTGACAAACCAAGGTAGATTTACAAAGAGAAGAAAGTAAATGCTTCATTAAGCAGTTGGAACCACTGTGTTGTGTTCAGGGGAAGAACTTCCAGTTGAAGATAATAGTAGTTGACAGCTTTCTGCAGCTCTACAGTGCTTATCTGCAGCTGAAGACACTGTAACCAAATTAGCTTTAATGCAATCTTCAATTTTTTCCCTCCCTCCCCTCTGCTTCTTCCTTTATCCCAATCATAATAATCTCAGTGGGACGTCCTCTAGTCGAGACCTCAGTTGGCAGGGTCTTTTCATTAGCCAGAAATTTGGGCACTGTGGTATTCTAAAGCCTGCTCTGTCTTTTGCCCATGTGCACATTTTGAGGGTGTAAGCAAACACAGAGGGAAAGAAGTTCACAGAAAAATCCCGAAAGCATTATCATACAAGCCAGCATGTGCACACACAAATAAAAATATGAATCAGGGAGCTTAAGTGCATTGATCAGCCATGAAGGTAATTAGTGTATCTACCCTCTATTTGGGATGTATTTTGTGTGAGTCCTGATCTGGATTGTTTTGGAGCACTGTGCACTGCTTCATTCAAACCGATGACTATGGCAACATCTCAAGGCCAAAAAGACAATTTGAACGGGAGTACAAATTATTGTAGCTATCAGTGTTGTTGTCAGAATGGCAGTAACCAAATGTTGCTTTTAAATAAATTTTCAATTAAATAAGCCATGGGCTATTTGCAATAGATATATCTAGGACGCTTCAGCCTGCACCCTATCAGTATTAGTACACGACTTGGGGAGTTCAGGGAAATACAAGAAAGAAACTGAACTCTGGTTGATGAGTTCAGTCAAGGGTCACAACCAGAGTCAGACAAAACAAAAACCTTGAGGGATGTCAGTACAAACAGTAGAAGATGCATGTTAGACCCGATGCATGGTAGAATTCAGACACCTACTGGTAGATCACATGAAAAGGTCATGTAAATTCATTACTGTTGGTGAAAAACCATCTTGCATCATTCCACTCAGGTTAGAGAGAACTTCTCACAGAGCAAAACGCATTGATATAATTGGCATAGTCTAGCAACCGATCATTTGTTGAAACATTCTCACGGAAATAGTTGAGCTGTTTAAATTCAATTCAATAGACACTGCTCTGATTCAGGACCACTAAACCTACATTCATTACACAGAAGAAATGTGGGCCTCACAGCACAACTGCGTCATGGTGGCCAGGGTTCATATCCAGGTTGCGTCTTCTGACTGAATCTTCTATGGGGAATGCAAATTGGTACAGTGCTGCCCAGGGAAGCTAGGTAGTCAGACACAATAACCTTCTCCCTTTGTTCTCAAGCATCTCTTTATGTGCAGGTCTGGCACCTGTGAATTCAATCACAGTTGTATAGTATACATATACGATTGGGTAACATCTCACATATGGAATTAAGACTTAATTGCTTGTTAATCGTTGAACGAACAGTATGATAAGACTTGGACGGCTTGGCGCCACGTGGTTGGAGGAAGCAGGTGATCGATTGTCAACCATCCTGCACTCTGTGCTGAGGTGTTGCCAGCTAGACAACGCTTAAATGGGAATTGGACATCACAAATTAGAAAAGAGGAAGACAAACCACAAAACAAGACAAATGTAGTAGTTTAATATCTGCTTCGATTCCGAAATGAAGTAATTTCTTCGTAGTGTTTGTTTATGTGATCAAACATCAAAAATACAGATCCTTTTGGAGCCAACTTCAAATGGGAGATTTTAATTCCGACCAGATGCATTGCCTATTACACTCATCAGCATGCTGAAGTCCATTCCTCTCCACCTGGCCATGAAAACCACTCAACCCAGGGTTATGTAGAAGTCAGGAGAGAAGCCTCTTGTCCGGGGAGACCCCCACACTTGTGGCAGCCATCTGGGGTCCCAAGTGGCATAGGCACCACTTCGCAACCCGGTTACCACCAGTTGGAGAATGGCTGAGAGGAGTTAATTACAGATCTAGAGTGTGCAACAAATACAAAACAAAAAATTGGACTGATAAAAAATGCTTGCTATGGAGGGGAAACATGGCCAGCCAATTCCCCCATGAGTCCCTCTGTTACCTTTTTTCCTCTTGACCAAGCAGGTCTTTCAGAATTGAACAGACTGCCCCTGCTTGAGGTGGAATCATCCAATTTTCAAAGTAAAGGGGGTGGTGGGGGTTACAACAGCCAGATAAGAGCTGAAATCCACTTCCAAACTTTTCTTAATTTGAGAGGTGAAGCATTGCAATATGTTTGCCCAGGGTCACGGGGCTTATGTGGGATAGCAGGCGATGGGGCTAGGACATCTGTGAAGTCGGCAGGCAGCCAGGAAGGATGAGTGCCCCCGATACATGTGCAAACAGAACTCGTGGAGGTTTTGCTGACTGAGGGTTTCAAATGTATGAATATGATTTAACCCTCTATTGATGCGTCAAAACATTGAAGGGTGTGTTGAGCTAAGAATGAATCAAGAAATAATGCACATTATCCTGTGCATGAATAAAACATAAATCACATGCCTAAGTTGGAACGTGAATTTAATATCAGTTCAAGGGTAAGTGATGCCCAACTTGGCTCTATGAATGATGGCTCATTCAACATCATTTTTGAATAGATAGGCTTTCATATGTTTCAATGGGATGAGCAGGAACTGCTTTCCTGGCAAGGAAAGGAATTGGGGCATCAGGGCAGGGGTGGGCTTTGACTGGGCTGTGTGAGTCTGAAACTCAGCAGGATGCCATAAGCACCAGTAGTTTGTACAAAGACAACCAACACTACCAATGATATGTGGCTCAGTGTGCTTTGTCTTCTTTTTCATGTCTTTGATAACAAAAAATCACCACCACAGAGGTGAGCAAATGAAAGTCTGGGAAAGTCTGAGTGTAAGCATCAGAGGTGAAGTACTCTTCAAAGTACCCATGAGGTAGCACTCTAAAAAGGCACTTTGGACAGACAGGGAGAATCAGGTAAAATGCAGATTAGAAGACAGAAAAACAATATCTCCACATTTGCTCTGATTCAAAGTGCACATCAAGAAAAGAGGAGTACTTTGCTACGTCTGTTTAGTTTGTCTGGCATTCATTTGTGCATGCAGCAACAGCGCTATTTCTCAGCACTTTTGTCAAAGGTGATTAACTAAACTAGTCGGCTGGCAGTGAGAAAGTAGGACACTGTTCCCCAAATGGCCCTTCTGTGTTTATTCATTTTAGTTCAAACTCAGTAGGGAGGGCCATCCGATGCAGCTCAAGAATGCACAATTAGTGACAGCGTAGATGTAAATGCGAAGACAGTGAGAAAAGGCAGAGGGATAAAAGTCTTGGGCTTACATAACCATCTGGATAGACGAAAAGCAGTCCATCTATCAGACGCAATTTAATATTCAACGCTAGGAGGGCAGAGAGAGAAAAAGGGACTTGTCGTTTGCCGCTGTAATGTATCTGAAGTCTACAAGAGATCTCTCATTGGTAGACAGACTGTCGTCGTTGTTTTTGCCTTCCATCAATACCTTTATATGAGGCTCAACTGTTTCATTTCCCCAGCAACACTGGCTTTGTATTGTGGAATGTACCGTAGCAAGAGTCAGGATAGAATCTGAACACTTCTGTTTTCATGTTTTGCTGAGACACAGGGAGGGAAAGTGAGGAAGAGAATGAGGTGGAGAGGAGATGGAAAGACAGTTGAGCACAGAATGTGGCAAAAGAAAACGCAGGTTGAAAATCAATAAAAAAACTGTAAGTTAGTGAAAATTGAGACAGAAAGAGTCAGACATTGCACTGTTTAAAATTAATTATATTGCACGGCAATTGTTTATTTTCCTTATACCAAACAACTCAATTTGGATAAACATTTTTATTTAGGGAAATAGGTCATTACTAGGATGGATGCTGTTGAAATGATAACAATTAAATCATGTGAAAAGGGATTTAAACATTTAACCTGTTTAAAATCCATACAGACAGAGCTAGGACTGACCATTCGTGATGTCAACATTATCATTTCAACATATAGTTTGAGGATGCAGAGTTGACATTCACATTTTTTACAATGACAAACACTGGAGTAAAACAAGCTTATCTTTCGGGATCAGATGGGTTAGTTTAACCAAGCTCCGGAGGCATTTATAAGCTCTATTTCTCAAGAATCAATGGAGAAATGTAATTAATTTATATGTCCACAAATGCATGCAGCAACTCCAGATTGTTCCTTTAAAGTGTATCAAGCCATGTCTTTGATGTGGGAAAATAGTATTCAACAGGGGGATATTGCTAGCCTCAGGCTACACCGTTCTGGCCCCATCACAACTCTATGTCCTCAAATGAATGCTACTGATTACCGCATATTCAGAGAAATTCACAACTAGTTGTACTAAGTAAAAATGCTGGTAACATGAACATAGAATGCAGTACAAACTAAACAACAGAAGTATAATCTAATAATAATGTGGAAATGTATGCACTAATTTGAATGATAATATTATTTACTAATGAAACGTAGAATTTCGAGCCTTTACAATGGATTTACTTTTCTTTCAAGTGACCAGCATACAAATGTTAATATTTAAAAAGATGAAAAAGTGTGGTAAATATGACCTCATGCTTTGATACACAAGAAGCACAGCCAAAAATGTATACATTCTATTAAAGACCTGAACCAGTGTGTGCCCATTGACAAACACTGTGGAAGCACTGAATATTTTAGGAAGTCATTGTCCAATCTAAAATGCTTTATCCAATTTTTTAAATATCACAATATACATGTTCTTTTGGAAGCTGGTCACTAAAAGAGAAAGTAGTTTTCACTCTGTGAATCTATCTATATTTGCTGTCTCATACTGTATCTAAACATTATTGGGTTTAAATACCATACATATTCATTTAACTACATTAATGCCATCTATTTTCAAGTGCTGTTTTCTAATGGTTTAAATATTTTTTGGGAAAAAACAATTCGTTTTCACTCTGAAACTGACATAGCAATCATATTTTCTTCAGTATTCATTACCTACAGAAATGCCTGTGAAAATGGATATGTAGACCTGTGAACCTTACACATTACTGCACAGAGCTTTGCTAACACAATGTATCAGTATTTCTACTTTGCTGTGGAGTGTCTTTCTTCATTGCTTGATCTAATTGGATTCAAAGTGTTTAACTAATGAAAGTGGGTGCAAAGACGTAATAAATGGGGAATAAATGCTCTTCATAGCTCTTAGGAACTTTTGGTGTGAGGATAGCAACTAATATTTCTTCAGTATAAAAGCTAAATGGAAGAATAATGTGTTTTCAGTGCCTGTCTTTGGTATTGATGAAAGTATGTACTGTACTACCAAGCTCACCTCATAGATTAATGGATTAGTCTTGATTTGTTTTGCATGTGTGGTGGTATAGAGGGGTATACTGTCTTTTGCAGTACATTCATAGCTAGGCTGGCAACAACTGTGGATGCGGCTGTGTCAGGAAAGCTACAGGGAGCCTAATATGCATATGAAACAACCAATCTACAATGATGGCTTCTGGGCAGTCAGTGTTTGGCAGACTAGGGTGGCAATGATTTGGGGGTAGGGGAGTATAAACTTAAAATGCCATCATAACTCATATTTAATAAATCATTTTGAATAAATACCAAAATGGTCTTTCCCTTGGATCCTGAACAGCCTCTGGTCCTGACTAAACACACACAATGGAAAACTTTCCTTTTGTTTGTTAGTCAGTGGCGATAACTTTTAAATTATAGCACAATAGCAAATTCTATTATAAAAGTTAATTTGCTTTACTTCTTGTTTTTAGCTCTCAATATACTGTATTGGTTATATTACTGGCAAAACACATCTTACGAAAATATGGTGTTATTTGAATTCTAAATATAATATATATTCTCTGACTAAAGTACATATAACATCAGTATGTTCCCTGTGACTTAAGATGAGAGCCATGGAAACAAGATACGGTACTGTTAATTTCCAAACCTCATGTCACTGAGGTCAACAGTGACAATAGTTCAGATATTATTAATACATAAATGACCAGTTTTCCTCTACTTAGTGGACAAGATCAGAGGGCAGAAATTAAATGCAAAAATCAAAAATTATATTTCATTTCTTTAATTTCCCCTGTTCTCCTCTCAGCCAAATCAGCCTGTGAATGTTATCTGGCGGTCCTCCCAGACCTGGCCAGTCTGCCTGTCCAAGGCCAAAGCCACCCCATTAGCCGTCTCGCGCTGACGGGCCCCTGAGTTGAAAGCTGTGGAAGCCAGCTATGGGCTCTGGCAGACACTAAATGGGCCAGTGATGAGCGTACCACTTTGACACTGCAGTTAGGGACTCTGCGCCTCAGGCTTGGCTGTATCCTACCGTTCTCTGTCATTTTGAGCGGCAGACCCCATCACAGCCCTTTGAAATATTGAGGGATTTATAAACCAAATCGACGTTGAGGAAATTGCAGCAGCACTTTAGTCTACTTGACCTTACGCCAACAGGTACAGTATATTGTGCATCCATGCATGAATGCGTACTTGTCATAAGCAATCGTTTTCTGCTTTTAATGTCTGACTATGTAATAATTTAGACTAAAAGGATTTGGGTGTGATTCCAATCTGACAGTTGTGATATCAGAACCAGCTGTGTTGTTATTTTTTTCTGCACAAGTCAAACAACACCTGACACACAATTAGTTTAGCTTTATACATGGGTCAGTGAAAAAATGCTACAAAGTACAGACACCAATAGCAATTATTTTGCTCTGGCGGCAGGGGAAAAGCTCTCTTCATGCAGGATTCGGTGGGCACTGAGACCCAATTGAGGAAAATGCTGTTTCTGAGAGCCGGATGAGAAGCAAAGAGATATTTAGAATTTATACCAAACATCTGATGCTTCTATTGACCAGGGGCTATTTGAACAGACTACCATGAAAATGCATTTGTTGACTTTTATTGCAGTCAGAGCTCTAATCATCTTTGGGGGTTTAACTGAAAATTCTGAATGGGACCATATACTCTGTTGTCAGGGACACCTGTGGTCCAGAGTCAATAATTCAAACTTCCAATGTGTTGTTCAATTTTGTCTTATAAAATGTCACACCTGCCAAGTCTCCCCTTTGCAACAGCCCTCGGCATCCTTAACCACCTATTTACCTCTCATTCGTAATCCAATCGCAGACTGTCTTGTCTCTCAATCACACACACCGGGTTCCCATTGTCAATAATATTATGTGTATATCCAGTAGCTCTAGCTGTTTGTCCTTGTCTTGGTAGGTCATTGTCATTGTCAGTTCATTGTTCTATCTCCCCGTGTTGATGCACTGGTGTTTTGTTTGTGATTTATTATCAGTTAATTAATTATTTCATTTTGTGTGCTTTTGCGCCATTGCTTATGTTTAAAAATCTATTAAAGATCGGTTTGGTTCCTGCCCATTCCAATACAAAGTGGGATATAAAATGGGAACAATTTGACCAAATATATTAGATTAATTGGTAAATTAGTTGTTATATTGCTATGTCAATTTTATTGTGTCATGCCCATTGACACAAAAAAATATTAGGCACTCACAAACAAGTCACATACATGTTTCCTCTTTTACCAGAAATGTATTTAATCAAGTCTTGTAACAGTTGATTTGAACAATAATTAAAAAGCCAAAAACGTAAGCTGGGAAATCTGCTACTTGCACACCATATCATTCATCCTGCTTGTGGAGAGACATCCTGGTCCAATAATATTTTTGGAGACATTTATTTACATGGTGTCATTAGAAATTGCCTGCTTTATTTCGACAATGTTTCTGGTGTAAATTCAATGAGGCTATATTCCCCTTGACATAGTGTAAGAACTCTTCAGAAGCAAGTAGGCCTAAGTTTTAATTATTTATTAAACAACCCACAACCAATTGGGACATTGGGAGAAGATCATGTCTATTTTGCTGAGAACCTAAGGATTTATTTTTGTCACTTCATTTGTTCCTTAATACTTATAAAACTAAAGCTTCTGTAGTTTTGTAAAGTTTATTTTTATGTATGTTTTAAGGCAATCCAGAGACTTTTTTATCTCTAATTGTCATCCAAAGAATACAATCTATTGATGTGTAAGTTGTGAGATGAAAATAATATATTGTGGCGGAAAACCGAAAGTCCAATAGCACTTGTGTCCTGTGAATGTGTGAGTGTGTCTAGGTTTTATGGGATATTTGATATTGCTAGAGGCACGGGGACTTATTTCAAAAACACATTTAATAATAACCTAGCTAATTTAATTAGTTGTCCCTCGACGCATTAAGTGTGCATGCAATTTTACAAGCATTTTAATGTTGAAATGTGTGAGATCAGTAATATACTGTTTATGCTTGGTTTTAGTATAAATTAGGGGTAATTGATTTTACAAATTGGACAACGGAACAATGTAAAATACACATATTTAGGAAAAGTCAAGCAAAGAGAATGTAGCTTTCAAAATCTCAAATTTATTTTAATTACAAACTCAAATGCCGGTTGGCACGGTTGTTTGGCGGTTCTAGATGTTAAAGGTACAATATGTAGTTTTCCAAAACAATAACAAAATATGTACTTTGCATTAAAAAAGCAAACATCACCATACCTAAATTATATATATTTCTTACTTGTGTACTTACATTATCCTTAATGTTTCCACCAACTTTCAAATCCAGAGAAATTTGTAATATAATTAGAAGACCCGGGACTTTTAATTTTGTCTTCCTTCAATGGCATCATATAACTATTGACTGCGCTAGTTGCTCTAAGTTCCAGGGAACCACCAAACATAATGTGAATAAAGTTATAATATTTTTAACAATACATTACTTTGTCAGTGAACATTTTTTTCTGCCGGAGACGCTAGATTGGAAGGTTGTCATTGACGACGATAACAAAACCCATGATCCCACGCTACTTCCAGACGTCATCCAAGTACATATTTTGCTATTGTTTTGATTGAGAGCCCCCTGGTACTACATATTGTACGTTTAATTAGTCTTATGAGTATATGCAAATATTATACATATGAATTGGAGGTATGAATTAGTCTGAATGCAACATATATAAATTTGCAATGTTTTTTGAAGTGAATAATTTTTTTGATGTCATATCAACAGGGAATAGAAAGACCAGCAGAGACGCTGACTGAAAATGGGTCTCTTCTGGTCATCATTTTGAATTGAAGGGCTGACCACTAGAGTTACAAAATGGCCTTTGGTATTAGATGTCTCATCAACAGTTAAAGTAGGTCCACTTGACATCCTTAGGTAATTGAGTTCAGCATGGATACAGTGGATCATAAGATCAGTGATTGAAAACACCAAAGTCCAATTTCAGGTTCAATTAGTAAGTGGTCTTGGACATAATGTATAGTGTTTGGTGTTTCCTAGACGTAACAATTCTTATAAAATGATGTAACAGTAACTGAGTTATCCTGAGAACAAAGGTGTTCAAACTAGGAACACACATTCACAACAGACAAGGTAATCAAAACTGTGTTAAAGATATCTCCATCGTTTTGATGAACTTGTCTTGTGTGAAAGTCCAACAGTGTTCTTTTTTAATTATGCATTTTATTGTTCATAACATTTTCACTATACAGGAAAATACAATTGCGTTTATGTGCATGTGTCTACTTTATGATTAGATGAAACAGGCAGTTTTGTTAATTTTAATACCTCTATACATACTCTTGTAACCTCAAGTTGTTCAAATAACATTCATCTATATGTTTTTACATTTTGTGATTTTGGTGGGCAGCCCACTCAGTCTCTTTTTTATTTATTGTTTATATTTCATTTTCTTTAAGTTATTAGAGATAAATACATACACTCACAAACATCCATCACAATGCAGTTTAACATACTGTGACGGAACACAAAACATAATACTTATGCATAAATATAAAATAAGTAATTATGACTTCACATTTGCTCATAACATACAATTGTACCTATTTCCTAATGCTTTTATCACCTTCCCCAAAATGACATGAAATTGTTTAATTTTATTCCTCTTATTTGCTAGTGTTTCCTCTTTATTTAAATAATACAACATAAGGTGCTTCCACTTTCAAGATTGCATAATTATTATTATATATTTCTCATACGATAATTATATATTTGATTTTACAAATCACTCCCAGCCATTTCTTGAAAATTGCATGTTGATGGATTAATATTCAACAATGTAAGGCTTTCCAATTCTTACCAAAATGTTTGAATTCTGTTACATTCCCAAAATTTGTGAATGATTCAGTCTTTTTGTATTTCACAGTTATTACATCTGTCCACCATTGAACTATTACATTTCTGAATATTGTCTCTTGTTAAAAGGTTCTATACATTATCTTATTATAGATTTTTAGATTTATAAATAGATAATAATATACTTATTATATATCTATAAAATTAAAGATTTTCATGTAATGTAATTTCATTAGTTAAATACATTCCAGCACTCACTCCATCTTGTAATAATATTAGTCATTTTCCAGTCTTGATTCTAATACTAAATATTTTTTCCTAGGAGATTTCCTAAGAGATGTTATATATATAATTTACCAATATATAAAATATTCCAACAGCAAGGGAGCACAGCCTGCTGGGAGCACAGCCTGCTGGGACACAAAGGACACAAAGGGTGCACAGCCTGCTGGGACAGAGGACAGCAAGGAGGAGCAGGAGCAGTATGTTGAGGTAGAGGATGACGGACAAGAATGTATCAGAGTAGGAGGTAGGTGACGGGGTTGGCTAGAGGCGCACCCCGTATCCACTCCAACACCTGGACAGCCTAGCCAATTAGAATTCACCTCAGCACCAGTCCTGCAACCCAGACAGTTGACCTGACGTACCCTCCTCATGATGGACATACGTCCCCTTCTTCCCTCCAACACCATCAGCTCTGCTCCTCACCCACATGCCAACAGCTATGACCTCCAGACCTGTGCTTGCAGCATTTTCCTTCATGTCACTGCCAGTGGCTCCACCCTCTGTGACATTTCCGAAGAGGCAGCTTGCAATACCTTACATCGGAGACCGTGCCTGCTACAGAACCCGTGCCGGAGGACCAGCCTGCTGTGCCTCACCCAGGGGCTCTGCCCCCTGCACCCGTGGCAGGGCTCCTCCCCGCTTTCTTTAACCAGGGGGCTCCAAATATATTTTTTTTTATATTTGGTGGGTTAAATACTATTACTGATAAAAATATTTATTTAGATTTCTGGCTGCCATGCCATTTATTCTGCCTGGAATGTTTATGTTTTGTTGATAATTTAAATAGATCTGCTATCATGTTACCATTTAATGAGATATAATTATCCTTATGTATTTGTTATTTTGTGTTGCTAGTTAAAAAGCCTATACATTAAATATTTTTGAGTCTATTGTCAAAGTAGTGGTATATGACTTCTCCCTGTACCTGCTGATGCTACATAATGGCTAAAAACTGATTTATATTTCCCAATGTTGCGCAAGACAAAACACCCGTTGTGTGACCTTTCGACCTTAAGGCATAAAATAGGGCATTGAATGTTTAGTGTCTAGCATGTTAGTCATTTATTCTTCATAAACTTTATTTTTAATTTTCCAAGCAACAAAAGCCAAAGAATAATGAGCTGTATAAATGACAGCATAAATCTCTGCGATGGCTTTTTGTAGCCTTCCCCTAAACCAAAATGTTGAACAGTCTTTGTTTCAGGTCATTTGAGAGTTGTTTTGAGGCTTCCATTTTGCCACTCTTTAGAGAAGAGTAAAAGAGAACAACAACTTGTAACTGGCCACCTTAAATACCTTTTCTCATGATTGGATGCACCTGTCTATGAAGTTTAAGGCGTAATGAACTCACCAAACCAATTATGTGTTCCATATAATCAGTGCTAGGTACAGTAGTCACAGGACTTCAAAAGGGTGCCCAAATTTATGCTCCTCTCAAATTGTTTTGTGCATATTGCACATTTTCTGTTATTTGATAGATCAAAATGAAATTGCTGATTCAAACACCCAATTATTTATAGATAAAAATCGTGGAAACTGTCAGGGGTGCCTAACCTTTTGCACACGACTGTACAATACTGCCATAATGTGTTACATTACATGGTCATAACCTTAATGCTTGAGGAAATGGCTCCAATTGTTGTGGAGCTAAGGGGATACAATGGGTAGACAGTGTGGTGTATATTTTTGTCTGCCTGCTTTGCTGGAATATATCTGGACCCTTATAGCATGAAGCCAGTGTGAACAGGGTTGGATGTTCATGTGTGAGGGCCAACCCAGTACAGGAGAGAGCAGAAATTGAGACAAGCCAAAAAAAGCCTGTTGACATCAGGACAGAACAGAATGAAAGGAGAGAAACAACGAGATAGAAAAGAAATAGGGAATATAGTATAGATAAGAGAAATGAGAGAGAAAAGCAGAGAGAGCAAAAGAAGAGTAGCAAAGAAGTGAGAAAGACTGATAGAAGGAGCAAAAAAAGAGAGAGCAATGAGAGAAAGTTGAGAGAGTGAAAAAAGGAGTGGTTGCTGTAATGAGATGGTATCAAGATAGATGGTAATGCATTACTCAAACCTGTCTACTGCCGACATCCATGGCCCCAGGCAGCACTGACAACCCACCTCTGATTGGTACTCTGGTGGCCCTGCCAACACACACTTACCACATGTATGTGCTTCTACACACACAAATGTTAGGTTTCACATGCTACCTAAATAACAGGTGTAGACTGACAGTTAAATGCCTATTTAAAAAGTACAAAATGGAAAAATGAATTCAAACAATGTAAAAATTTTAGAAATTGTGAGACCAGCACTGTCAATATGGATGGAGGAGTGCTTGTCCCTGCATTTATGGTAGTTCATATGAGCCCTCTGACAACTTACACATGATCCCTGAGGCCAGGTTAGACTATCCCAATTACACCGATCTCTGTCTCTTTCTGTCTGTGAGCCTTTAAATCCTCCACACATATCCACAGTGTGAGCTAATGGTCCTTCATGTCAATATCACTGGTGCTCGCTCTGCACTATTACAGTGCCTTGTGTTCATTTAGTAATTCTTTACTGACCTCATTCATTTCTACGTGAGAAACAATGTGACTTGCAAACCAACAAGTATTTACTTTCACTGCATAATGGCAATGCACATAAGCACTTTGTGTTATGACATCCTAAATGAATAATTAAATGTAAATTAAATATCCATAGCATATCTATAGCGAATTCATGTCACGCTGTGCAAGACTTTGTGCATAATTTCAATTACAGAGCAATGTAATTGTTTCAGCTGTTTTCAAAATATGACAAAAAGCCAACACAATCTTGTGAAAATGAAGTTGACATGCAGCCTTCCCTTTACATTCCCAATTTCTCCTACTTGCCAGTATAGCCCAGGTTTACCTTCTTCTCACATGGTTCAATGTCGTATGAATAATCAGGGACCAGTATTTGAACACTGTACTGCCGGGCATTAACTTAGACCAATGTGCCACATGGAGGACCTCATCCACATTAGAATGAATTTGGTCACACGGGTATATAAATGCACACACAAATGGTCTATTTATGAAATATATGCAGTCAAAGTAAAGTCAAATCGATTTTCCCCATTCATAAAGCATTTATAGCTAAGCACTGCATGGTAATTAAATGTGCAGCTCACTGCTCTGATTTACAACACCAACAGTAAAGGTCTGTGTATGAATTATATACAGCGGAAGTAATTTGAGCTGCACAGATGGAAAGAGAAGTAGCCCAGCGGATTTAAGATCAGGCTGTTACCCTGATTTGCCCTCTACAATATCATAACCAGACTCCTGAACAATCATCTCATATCCTCCGACCACATATCTCCGCTCAAGACATGCCCTGACCCTTTCCATCCTCAGAAGATGCACTGGTCAACATCTTGGCCTCAGCTGACCTGTTATGATATATTGCATGTTTGTTTTTTGCCCTTGAAGCACTTTTAGATTACAGTGCAACAGAAGTTCAGTATTATATTGCGTTTTGGACATGTTATAATACATTCACAAAATTATTCTGTTGCCGAAATAGTTGGTACAATGCTTTCAATCACATAACTAGTATTTATTCTGAGAATTCTTTTTGAAATAGACCACCAGCAAAAGGAACTAATATCGAGTAATGAAGTGCTGCTGGCGACACATCCACAGTGTCATATTATTTCTTAGGCAATAGAACAGCTCATGTGACTAGGTTACGTTCTTTATATCTGTGTTCCCTTCCCCTACACATTTAAACAATTTAAAGCTTATACTAAATTTGCTAAAGTAATGCAATTGAATAGAAAATGCACTTCAAGCAAAAAACAGTTGAAATAAAATATATTTTGAACTATGTTAATCTTCTGGACATAAATTAATGAGCTTCAGTATAACCTTGAAATTCAAAGTTGTACATGCCATGTGATTTACATTTTTAGCTAATCGCTAAATGGTTGGAAACACTGTCATGTTCAATGTACAGCAGCAGACAAACATGATTTACCAGAAAACTACCTGAGCTCAAATGATGAACTCTCTATGCCAATGTCTTCCAAATACCTAACAAAAGACAATGAAAAAGGTTAGAGGACCAATTTCTCTTTGGCACTGTTTTCCTACAGTATGTGCCAAGCTTTATCACATTTTCCCAGTGAAAATATCTTTCAGTAGCAACTAGCTAGGATTAATATGCAACAAAAGGCAAGAAGATTGTTCTAGTGGATTCATTTTCTCTGCAGTCTGTTTAGTGTTGTGTATGTGCACGTCTGTGCTCCAGTGCACGCGCTCTTTTACATTCAGCCTTCACTCTTATCCAAAGCGACTTAGAGTTAGTGCATTCATCTTCAGCTACCCAGGCCAGACAACCGCATATTTCAGATGTAGTAAGTACATTAGTTGTAGATAAAGAAGTGATCAGCAATGTCAGTCTAGAAGAGAAAGGCATTTTTTTGGGGCCGAGTAAAGATTGAGACGTTTCATTTGATTACTATACATGTGTGCTTCTTCTATGTGACCCTGCCTTCGTGTGTGTGCTTGGTGTCTCTCTCTCTCTCTCTGCTAAAGGAGGAAGGAGTTGGCAAGGCTCAAGAGACTGATAGCGTGTGGGTGGATGACTGGGCCTGACTGCCAATGAATGCAGCAACTCACTGCAATCCGTCCTTAATGCGCCACACATGTAACGATCGTGTCTCCGGCGGTGTTGCTGACACATGCAGACACACAGCTATCCACCCAGACATACAAACCGGGAACAGTACACATACACTCTTTCAAATCTCTCCTTGGTTCTCCATAAATAGTCCACATTTCACTAAAATGGCACACCTGATTGAATTAGGGAACAAACAATTAAGTTAACTAATTAAGTGTGCCAGGTTGAAAAAACAATATTGGAAAACATCTGGTGAGAAGCGAGGAGATTAAAAAAGGGAGAAATATTATTGTTTGTTTGTTTTTTTTGTTTTTTGGGGGCGTAGTGTGTGGAGAACCAAAGACAATTTAAAGTTCACTATTAAACATTATACATTAGTACTAGCTGCTGAAAATGTGGTAAACAATAGATAAAGATACTGTAGTTCTTGAGCTGGACTTCTGAAATACAAAACAGTTAGTTGCTGTTTTGTTATCGCTAGACAGACAACCTAACTAAGCATTTGAACCTATAACCTCTAGGTAGCCATTAGCATGACTCTCCAGCTACACCACTGGTTCTGTGAGTGTATCACCCCAATATTGTTTCGGCTACAGGCATCATCTCTTCACAGCAACTCCCAGAGGTCCCAGAGGAAACAATGACAAAGACACAAAGAAAATCCAGCCAAGCAGTTCTGCTTCTCATCATACTTCTTGCTCACACAGGAAGTAGGCCGGACCAACATGTTCATCCAACAAATGACCACAATTGAGCTTGCAGTCGCCGGACCTGCCACAAGATTGATTAAGACTTCTTTTCCCATCAAACCAGATGGGTCTTAGCCAATTTGCACCACACTGCAAAACAAATATTTAGTCACTTAGCAGACTTTTTTACACTTGAGTCATTTAGCGGAAGTTCTTCTTTAGAGCTGCTTAGGTTATGTACAGGGACATCCCTGGAGAAACTTGGCCCGCTCTGGAATCAAACCGACAAACTTTGAAGTCTGACTCCCTACCCACTGAGAAATCTGACGTTTCCCAGAAGGAGAGAAAAATAACCCAGTTGGTATATCAGTCGGTATATTGAATTAATATTCAACTATTTTGTTATCGGGTAAGTTCAGCTAAAGTACAGTAAGTAATTGGCAGTAAAATCACTGAAACCTCTGGTTAACAAACTGTCCCTCACTTCCACACAAGACATGCAAACACAAAATGTTCACACATACATTAAGACATGTCTCACACATGCACACTCACACAGTTACACACACATATACTGTACGAACACGAAAATTACAAAAAAATACAAAAACGAACAGAGTATAATTTCACAATAATTTGTAATAAAACAGCACATTTCCAGTGCCTTAAGAGATTACATGAGCAATCCAGGCGAAACATGATTATAATGTGAAAGACACACTAAGGATTGGTCCCCAAGCACTGTCTTCAAACGTACCGTCACGCTAGGTTTAATTGGCAATAACAAAAAACCTAAAGAGCAAATCGCTAATATAAAATGTTCATGAAATATTGTGTAAATGTCGTCACGTTACTAAAGTATCTAATCGATGTATTTAAGTGATTTATCACTCCAGTGAAGCCAAGTTGTTAATGTTCTAGTTGGAATTGCAATGACTCAGAGAAAACAGTAGCCCTTTATGTGGAACAGATATATATAATTCTACCAGTATACAGTACCGTATATCAAGGAATGGTGCAAGAAATAATATCCATTCAGAACCTGCAGACTTAATCAAAGTCCTGAGGCATGGATGGGGTAAGGTCTTTTGCACACATGCAAAAACGTTTTTCTTATATTCACAAGCCCATACACACCTAAGCTCCACACAAGTATACACACACTCAGACATACGGTACACTGCCTACAGGTAATCATCATACCCTGTCAAATTCCTTATCTTTTGTCAAATTACACCCTGGAAATTAAAATGAATTAAATCCGATGTTTGCCAGCAGTATTTACATAATAAAACCCTTAACATCAAAGAGAAAATTACATTCACAAAAATTCAGAACAATTATTAAAATGAAATTATTGACATACCTGGTTTAGATAAGTGATCAGCCACTTAGAGTAACCATTATAAACGTGCTCAGGTACAACCAGTCACTTCCCACACACCATGCTAATTGCCCCCCACCTGACATCAAATGTAGTGGTTTTCATTACTCCATACGGAAACCGGCTGTTACATGATGAGTCCACTTTGGTAGGAAAGTTGCTTTGAAAAGGGCTCCGGGAACATTTTTTTGGGAAAGGCACCAGTAAGAAGAAGGATACAAAAATATTTCAAAGGCTTTAATGATCCCTCTGAGTACCATTCAGAACATTATTAAGAAGTGCAAAGCGTATGAGACCACAAACACCTCAGGGTATCTCTCCTGGATGACCGAGCCAGGAGGACATTGATCAAGGAAGCTGCCAAAAGGCCAATGGTAACGTTGAAAAACTTACAAACCTTATGGCTGATATTGGTCGTTCTGTGCATGTGACATCGATCTCACAAGCTGTACAAAATGCTGGCCTGTATGGCAGTGTGGCAAGAAAGAAGCCTCTTCTGAAAAAAGGCCACACAGAGTATCATTTGCACTTTGCAAAAAACAACTTGGAAGATTATAATTCCAAACGTTTCTTTATGGTCAAAAGAGACAGAGATTTAACTTTTTGCACTGAACTGAAAGCCCACCCCTCAAAACACCATACCTACTGTGAAGCAAGGAGGTGGAAACATTATGTTTTGGGGGTGTTGCTCTTGGCAATTGGTCAGGAAGGAAGGGAAAATGGATGCTGCCAAGTACACAAAATTCTAGAGGTAACCCTGCAGCCCTCTGCTAGACAGCTGAAGACGGCCAGGTGGTTCACCTTTCAGCTCCATAACGATCCTAAACACACAGCCAAAAATAACTATGCAGTGGCTTAAGGATAGGGATGTGAATGTCCTTTAGTGGCCAAGTCAGAGCCTTGACCTAAATCTAATTGAACATCTGTGGATGGACTAAAAGACAGCAGCCAATCGTCGCTCACCACATATTTTCACTGATCTTGAAGTCTGCAAAGAATAATGAACAAATATTCCCCAGTCTAGGTGTGCAAAGTTAATAGAGACATATTCAAACAGACTGATGGCTGTAATTAAGCAAAATGTGGCTCTATAAAGAGTTAAATTATGGGAATGGTTACATGAATGTTGTAAGGCAGAATGTGTAAATGAAGCTGAAAACAAAAAACAATATTTTGATGGGTTTTGATTTCAGGCCGGAGACCAAAAAAGTTACTATTTCAAAGGGGTATGATGATTTTCTATAGGCACTTTACTAGCTACCAAATGTTTGTTTTACTACATGAATGCATGGCTGTTTACATAATCCAGGCCTATTTATATATACTGTATGAATGCACGTTTAAAATATGCAAATGTGCACTGACCCTTGATGAAACAGATTTGGGTTAACCCGAAGTATTGGTATGAAATTCACTAATATGACCCATTGAAATCACAAAGGCGTAATGGTGGAGGCAGAGTCCTGTAAACCTAAAAACAGTGGGAGATCATTTGGTGGAAGTGGTAATGCCACATATTACTGCTGTCAGCATAGAGGAGAGAAAACACTTTCATTCAAGGGCCACACTGAAATTCACCTGAGGGCAGCATAAATTGTCTACCTGTGTCCAATGTGTTTATTAAAATTCATTTGACGGACAGAAAAGGCAGTTATTGAAAAATGTAGCAGTCCATTATCTTTTCTGCATGCTTTAGATTACATTTTACATTACTACAAGTGACCTTGTTTTTTAGCATCTTATTACTAACTGAAAAGTCGCTGGATCAAATTTTCCAGTCAAAGTGAAAAACCCGCCCTTGAACAAGACATTGAACCTTAATTGCTTCCTAAACATTGGGGTTGTTCACATTTAGAAAAATTACAAAATTAAAATAATGTAATATTCTCCTACCTACTGTTTCACCCCATAGAGAAATCTAATATACTGTATGGCCATATACAGTATGTATATAACTTATATGTGTTATATCGACATATATGGTGAAAACATTATCATATGTATGTGCATATGTCAAAATATATTAAAAAGTGCAGTTTTTTATGTATGTGACATTCTTAAGCATTTGACATTCATATCTGCATTTACCTATGGTTAGGGAGAGTATTTACAGTAAATAAATAATATAGAAATACTAATATGTTTTTTTCTGCCTTATGTCAGGTAACAAATCACCTATAGTCGACTAATTCAAACAAGAAGGAATGCTAATGTGTCTGATATTGATGTTATATACATTAAAATGTGATGATAAGTTGGGGTATTACATGTATGTCAATTAAATACTTTATGAGGTAATGTATTTTTGAAATATATGTCACATTTAAATTTGTAATTAATAGATATGGTTAAAATATTTTAAAATATGTTACTTTTTTGTATATACTGTATATATACACTCACCTAAATGATTATTAGGAACACCCGTTCAATTTCTCCTTAATGCAATTACCTACTCAACCTGGCAGTTGCTTCAATGCATTTAGGGGTGTGGTCCTGGTCAAGACAATCTCCTGAACTCCAAGCTGAACGTCAGAATGGTAAAGAAAGTTGATTTAAGCAATTTTGAGCGTGGCATGGTTGTTGGTGCCAGACGGGCCGGTCTGAGTATTTCACAATCTGCTCGTTCCTGGGATTTTCACGCACAATCATTTCTAGGGTTTAAAAAAAATGGTGTGAAAAGGGAAAAACATCTAGTATGCAGCAGGCCTGTGGGCGAAAATGCCTTGTTGATGCTAGAGGTCAGAGGAGAATGGGCCGACTGCTTCAAGCTGATAGGGCAACTTTGACTGAAATAACCACTTGTTACAACCGTGGTATGCAGCAAAGCATTTGAAGCCACAACACGCACAACCTTGAGGGGGATGGGCTACAACAACAGAAGACCCCACCGGGTACTACTCATCTCCACTACAAATAGGAAAAAGAGGCTAAAATTTGCAAGAGCTCACCAAAATTAAAAAGTTGAAGACTGGAAAAATGTTGCCTGGTCTGATGAGTCTCGATTTTTGTTGAGAAATTCAGATGGTAGAGTCAAAATTTAGCGTAAACAGAATGAGAACATGGATCCATCATGCCTTGTTACCACTGTGCAGGCTGGTGGTATAATGGTTTGGGGGATGTTTTCTTGGCACACTTTAGGCCCCTTAGTACCAATTGGGCATATTTTAAATGCCACGGCCTACCTGAGCATTGTTTCTGACCATGTCCATCCCTTTATGGCCACCATGTACCCATCCTCTGATGGCTACTTCCAGCAGGATAATGCACCATGTCACAAAGCTCAAATCATTTCAAATTGGTTTATTGAACATGACAATGCGTTCACTGCACTAACATGGCCCCACAGTCTCACAGATCTCAACCCTTCGTGCCCTGGATGTGCATCCCACAAATCTCCATCAACTGCAAGATGCTATCCTATCAATATGGGCCAACATTTCTAAAGAATGCTTTCAGCACCTTGTTGAATCAATGCCACATAGAATTAAGGCCGTTCTGAAGACGAAAGGGGGTCAAATAGAGTATTAGTATGGTGTTCCTAATAATCCTTTAGATGAGTGTATTTATATGACCATATATTAGATTTCTGTATGGGACTGCTTGCTTTCCAGACATGTCATAACCTACGGATGTACATGACAATCAATATTTCCATCCTGTATGCATCAAATAATTAATCTGTCTTGAAAATATATAATTGAGATTAGCTTACCCTGTGATGCGCGGCAGTGTATCAGTAGACATGAGTGCAAATGGATATTTGTCCCTCTCCACAAGCCACACGGTGTAGCGTCCACTCTGGCGAGGGTGGAGGAACACGGCCATGTCCAGTCCGCATCGATCCCGACCTCCCCACAGCCAAGGGCTCAGGACCCAGGGGCCGGCCAAGGCAGACCCAGTCACCCACAGAAACTGGCCTGAGTGAAGAAAGGGAGAGAGAATTAAATGTGAAGACTGTTTGTTTGTTGTAATGATTTAGCATTGATTTGGCAATACGTTTTGGATTGTGTTGCTTTGTTTTGAGTTTCCTGATCATGACAAAAACATCTTAATGGCTGAGAGGACACTTGTTCCCTACCTTCTAGGCACAGGTAGATCTGTATGTACTGTATAGTGGAAACTATATGATATGAATACCTTTCTACCCACACAACTACTGGCTTGCTTCTGAGCTAAGTAGGGATGGTCCCCAAATATGGAAGAACAAAGGCTGCCTGACGTTGTGTCATAGGGCGAGTGGGAGTTATGCTACTGTATCTTCTGGTGTAAACAAATCTCAATCCCCTAGGCAGTTACTGGGCACACTAAAAACTTTTTTTCCCAAACCATTAAATGGGTCACAACTTTTGAGTAGATTTAATGGGTTACTTTCAACATGTTGGGTTGTTTCAGAAAAAAAATGCCTGGCTGGAAGTCTGCTGTAAATCAAGTGGGTCGCGTCAGTACGAGAAAGATTATTATTTTTTGCCTAAGACGTTGTATTGTTATTTAATTTCACAGTTATAAAATGACTGTTTGAACTTTGAAAACCAACAAGCTTGCTCACGTTACCATACTAGAGTAACAACCTAGCTAACTTAGCCAGCTAGCTATTGTTAACATTATGACTGTTGCTATCTTGCAAATTGAACCTACTGCAACATTAGTGTACATTTTATATTGATAGTAAGCCAAATAGCCTGTTTTATTTTGGGGGACCTAGAATTGAGTGACCCTTGGACTCTTTATACAAATTGTTTTATATTTATTATAAGAAATACCCATGGGAATTTGCTCCGGATTGGGATATTCTTCAACATATTGGCTCAATCTCAATTTGTTTTTACACTTACCTGTTAAACATTTAAAAGATACTCGTATCCAGAGCGACTTAGAGTGAGTGCATACAATTCACATACTATGCATATGAGTACATATATGCCAGATCAAGAATAGTATGTCTCAAACCATTGTATGCCAGAAATACTATGCCAAAAGTGCACACTTCTTGTGTTACATTTCCCAGCATGTTTGTCCCAACACTTCACATGATGAAGGTCAGTGCAGTACCATTGTAAATATAATGGATTTTAAGATTATTAGTATTAGGAGTATTGACATGATAACCCATGACAGTAAGTTAAAAATCTATAATCCATACATACTAACAGTGGATTGATATTAAACAGCTTATGTGTTGTAAATACCATCTGGTAACCATACACTGATCAGCCGTACATTATGACCACCTGCTTAATAATATTGTGCAGGTCCCGATTTTGCTGCCAAAACAGTGAGGTATGGACTCCACTAGACCTCTGAAGGTGTGCTGTGGTATCTGGCACCAAGACGTTAGCAGCTGATCCTTTAAGTCCTATAAATTGTGAGGTGGGGTCTCCATGGATCGGACTTGTTCAAGGGCGTAGGAGTGAGTTTGATATTGGGGAACACACACCATATATTTTTCACAAATTGTTCTTATTATTGGGGGGGACTACATTGCATGTCCCCCCGTACCCCCTCTGTTCCTACGCCCTTGGACTTGTTTGTCCAGCACATCCCACAGACGCTTCCCTTAGATTGAGATCTAGGGAATTTGGAGGCCAAGTCAACACCTTGAACTCATTGTTGCGATCCTCAAACTGTTCCTGAACCATTTTTGCTTTGTGGCAAGGATCATTATCCTGCTGAAAGAGGCCAATGCTATCAGGGAATAGTGTCCATGAAATGGTGTACACGGACTGCAACAATGCTTAGGTAGGATTCTACATGTTAAAGTAACATCCACATTAATGGCAGGACCCAAGGTTTTCCAGCCGAACATTGCCCAAAGCATAACACTGCATCCGCCGGCTTGCCTTCTGCCCATAGTGCATCCTGGTGCCATGTGTTCCCTAAGTAAGGGACGCAAACGCTCTCAGACATACACATGATATAAAAGAAAACATGAGTCATCAGAACAGGCCACTTTCTTCCATTGCACCGTGGTCTAGTTCTGATGCTCAAGGTTCCCATTGTAGGCACTTTCAGTAATGGATGGGTGTCAGCATGGGCACCCTGACTGGTCTGTGGCTATGCACAACGAATTGTGTTGCACTGTGTCTTCTGTCACCTATCAGAACCAGCATGAACTTTTTCAGAAATTTGAGCTACAGTAGCTTGTCTATTGGATCAGACCACACAGGCTAGCCTTCGCTCCCCACGTGCATCAATGAGCCTTGGCTGCCCATGACCGTGTCACCAGTTCACAGCTTTTCCTTCCTTTTGATGGGTACTGACCACTGCAGACCGGGAACAGCCCATAAGAGCTACGGTTTTGTAGATGCTCTGACCCAGTTTTCTAGCCATCGCAATTTGGTCATTGTCAAAGTTGCTCAAATCCTTACGATTGCCCATTTTTACTGCTTCTAACAAATTAAAATTTCACTCCCTGCCTAATATATCCCCCCCACTGACAAGTGCCATGATAATGAGATTATCAGTGTTATTCACTTCACTTGTCAGTGGACATAATGTATGGCTGATCGGTGTATATCCCAATGAAAAGTAGGTGCTATAGTGACCTATGGTTTTTTATTTTATTTTAATTTCACTTTTATTTAACTTTAACAGGTTAATTGATTGAGATCAGGTTCTCATTTGCAATTGCGACCAAATATTCAGGTATACAGTTACACATATAAACGGTATTGGGTTAGATTGGGTTAGATTAAAAAAATACTGCACATTCAGCGCAAATATGGTTTAAATAATTCAGCACCCCCTGATCAAAACAACATCCAGTGGCTATAGCTCTTTATCTCATTTTTTTCATATTCTGAATAAAGTGGTTTATGGTGTGTAAAACGCTTGGGAAGGGTGATGCAAAAATATGTTTTGCTTGGGGAAGGGTCAACAATTTTCATATTTTTGTGAAATTAATTCTATGTACAGTATACCTGATGTCTTAAAAATGAACACTCCCTTAGGCCCTGTGTCTTGGCAACATTTCCAGTCGGACTTCCAATTGGTTAATGCATCGCCTCTCTTTTCCCTGTATTCCCCAGGTTGAGCCTGTTAATGGGAATGTGTTCTCAGTCAAATTACATGGTAAAAAAATTGAAAAATGAATAAATATATATATATTGCATATAGAATTTATCAGACCCACATGGAAAGCCTAGGGAAAAGGTGCCACAGCAGTCTCTGTAGAGGATAGCCATCCATAAATTAGGTAAAAATATTAATAAATTGACATCACATTATGTGAAATTGTCATCATAATCTTGTCAACCTGTTGTCTACAATGGTTGTGCTAACATTTCACAAGTTTGCTCAGATGCACAGTCTCCCTTCCCTGCCCTGAGATTTCCAGCTGTGTCATGGCCTGCTTTGTACTCTGCAGTTGTTGCTGAGCAACAGAAGTTGCACAAGCATTTCTCTCATTACACAACATACAACCAACATTTACCTACTGTATGTCATACAAATATTTGGAATGCTCAGTGTGGGTCAAGAACACTCAAAAACTATCATTGTAATTCCTACAACTGCTAACACCAGGTGAGAATTTCTTCAGAGTTTAAAGAGTCAGATTTGGTATTGGAAGGCTGTCAGTTCAAATCTTGAGTGGGTCAAATGTTGTGACTGTGAGCAAGGCACTTTACTTTAAGTTTCTCCAGTGGATGTTCCTGTAGGTACTGTTGCTCTGGATAGGTGTGTCTCCTAAATTACTAACATGTGACCTACAGCCTTTGATTTTGCCCTGAACATGGCAATGATTGTTTTACGTTGGGTAATTTATAAACAGTTTGAGTTTTTTATTGCAACAATCTAATCTGGGATTTACTTAGAGGTGGTACACCAGGTGAGTGCAATTAATGATAAGGTAGAACAGACTATCATCTTCTGGATCATTGCATGTAAAATGGCTGTTACTTTAAAGTAAATAATTCGCATTACAAATACAGCTGCATAAATCAAATTAGCTTGATTATTGTCAATAAGCAGTAGCTGTTCTTCTTGAAGAACGGTGCAATATCTATGCCATTCAGGATTTGTATGACAGCATTCCAAGTATGAAAACTGTATCACTAATTCTTTTTAGGTCCTTAATTTAATATATGGTTAGGTGTTTCCATTATATTATCCATCAGTTTTATATTACTGCCCTGAAAGCTACTGAAATAATTTACTTGAATGTGTAGAAACAAATGGGCTCATCTGCATTATTAAAGTAGCCCAACAAAGCCGAGATGCAGGATGATCCTCTAGGGTTGAAATGTAAAATCAAAACCTAAATTATAAATAGAGACATACCCAAAAAGTATTAAACATGAACAGACTACTTTATTTAATCTCAGCATGATAATTAGAGGTTACTTCAGAAGATAGCCTATTAATCTCAATCGAAGCTATGAATAAGGAACATTTTAATAAAAGGAAACAGAAACAGAATAAAAACAGAAAAGCTATATCAAAGTGGTGTCTACATTCTTTGATATGAAGTCCCCTTTCTCCAACAGACTCATTGAGCAAGTTCAATCAGGAAGTTCACCAGAAACAGCAGCAGCGAAAAAACAGACACATTTTGCTTTAAGGGAGAAAATTCCTCTTTAATGTGAAAAAAGGCTGTGTGTGGAAGAGAGATGAACCAGCAAAACAACAGCAAAGAAATCCTGTAGAACCCACTATTTCATTGTGAGGGAAATCCAGAAAAGGATTTTATGTGACATTATTGTTTGTTTTTTCCCACTGAGGTGACAACAGAGCAGAAAACATTATTGGCTCCTGGTTTTACAAATCTAAAAAAGCTATCATGTAGGGATGGGCCGATACCACTTTTTATGGAACGAGTACAAGTACAGAATATTTCATTTTTTGGTACTTGCTGATACGAGTACCGATACGAGTACTTTTAAGAACTATGCCAAATGTCACATTTATCAAGCTAAAATCTGCTTTTTCTTAGATGTTGATCAGCCAATTCAAATATAGAAAAGTAAATATTCCTAAATTTCCAGAAGAACATCATTTACATTGCAGGTCAAGAATGTGTAGCTAACATTTATTACAGAAGTCAATGGTTTACATCTCCTTCCCTAATTAGCTAAAGTAAGAGAATCAAGTTGTAAACGCGAACACAATAGCCAATTGTGTTCGAATTTGCCCTAAGCATTGCAGACATTTTGTGTAAGATGAGAATGTCTGTTTGAAGTGACTTTCTCCCTAACAGGGATAATGACCTAATCATATATTATTCTGGTAGCGTATGTGATTGTTTTATTATAAATTGGTACACAATTATAGCTGTACTATCACCGTAATCTATTATTATTTCCTTTAAGTTATATTTCTTAACGTTAGTAGCATGTCAGAACTCACCTTAAGAAACACCACTATTTTGTTCACCCAGAAGTGTTGCAAACTACCAACATTTGTCTTTTCTTCCTGAAGGGCGTTCCTCATGTCGTTTTCTACAGTTACAGTATGTACCGAATAGCCTAATAACTTGCATCCTTCGTTCGTTCCTGTACTTAAATGTGCGCATTTCCTTGAGGATTCTAATATTTTTTACCTATAATTTTACAAATATTAGGCTACATGAAAATAGCAATAAGAAAAATGATTTAGTATGTCGCCATTTGAACTCTACTGGACAACTGCTGAGGAAAATAGTTTTTTTCAATAGCTAACGCGTGGCTCCGTCTTTGGAATGATTATGCATTTTAGGCGATGAATTTGTGTGCAACCTCAAATTGCAGGGATGCATTATCTCATTTAAATCACTTTTCTTTCTTTTTTAAATAGCAATAAGTAAAGTTGTACAGCTTTATAAGCATGGTCTCGGAATGGAAGTAGACTGTCGTTATCATTAATATGAAATATATGCATAGGGCTGGAATGCCCAGTATCGGGCCCGATACCAAGTACTGGTATCGGTATCGGCCCATCCCTACTATCATGAATATATGTCATTTAATAGCTGGTTTATTTAGGTAATTTTTTTCCCTTCAATCCAGTAAGCATATAATCCCTGCTTTGCAAATGCTTTGCAAAATATCAGCTACTTCTGTATCACAATGCATGAAATCTATCACACAAGTAGAAGATTTACAGTATCTGGGTGTACTGGTGTTTGGTATATATATCTGAGCACCCTCATTATTCTTCCACAGACGCCATATGAGAAAGATTGTCAGAGAACCATGAGAAGAGGTTGACTAAACACTGAAGACACAACACCCTGTTATGTGATGTCATGATTGGTGAGGTTCGCATGTCTATCAAACCCTAAGCCAGTTAAAAAACCTACAGTATGTGGAGCATTCAGATGATCTTCTGGGCTACATGGTTTATTGACTGACAAGAACTGGTATTCCTACACTCTAACTATCTTATCAGTTTCTGTCCTTTTATCAATGCTGTGCCAAGTTACAGTACATTCATTTTTTTAACCTTTCTTTTACCATGCAAGATGAATGAGAACTGATTCTCAATTGCGGTGGGGCCAACGAGGCATAACAGTGCAAAAACAGTATAACGTCACACAGAATAATCAACCAAAACTATAAAAGAAAAGTTGTGTGAATAAGGCAGTCAATTCACATTTAAATTATACAGATACCACAGATAAAGCTCTACTGGAGAGTAGCAGTCTCTGAATGGTTGTCGGTTTGATCCCTAATCTGGTTTTATAGTCTTTTTTTATAAATGTGTCTACTCTTAAAAAAGGTTTAATGTTGTTATCTACAAACCACTGTACAATTCGGCTATACTGTGTGTTTTTTATCTAAAGGTGAATCCTCATTCAAAACAACATATACCTGTACTGTAGTTAACAGTATTTAAATGTTTTATTTTCCATGAATGTATTATGTTGTTGTTTATCTACTTAAATTGAATGCAGCGTCAATTTGTATCAGCCGCGGTCGGTGGATGTTAATTGGGGAGGACGGGCTTGTATTACGCTCGGGACCGGAGTAAATAGAATGGTGCGCAACGAACAAAACCCATTGTTTTTTTGTTTTGCACAATGGGTTTTGTGTGTTGCGCACCATTCCATTCACTCCGGTTCTGAGCATAATACGAGCCCGTCCTCCCCAATTAAGATCCACCGACCGTGGCTGATTTGTATGATACTGTCTGCTAAAACAGTAACATGTATAAAAATGAACAAGTGCACATTGGGTATTATTATATGCCTTGCATTAACAACAGCTCATTGGAATGACATCCAACATGATTTGCAATTGTAACTTTTTGACACACATTTTGTTCATTTAACAGACCAATTTATCACACCAGACCTTGTATTACAAATGTAGGGTGAAATAAGGTCACCACATCCAGTGAAAGAAAAGTTCAGCATAAAACAAATGACAATATACTCAGAGATAATAAAAATAATCTATTACTGTAATGTAACAGGGCCTGCCTCTGAGTATACTGCAGCTGTATATTGAAATCCATTTACAGTACATAGGCTATACAACTTTCTGTGGATGAATGACTCAATTAGGTTATTTTCTAGTGCAGACTAGAGATTATCTTATTAACACAACATAAACACTCATACGGCCAACAAGAACTGCAACACATTCTTGTTCAAGGACTGAAAATACAGATGATCTCAATTGAATTAGTTGTGCACAGTGGTAGAAGTCTGTAACTTACAAGATGCACACTAAGGGTTTGTATGATATCAGCCAATAACTGATGAAGTGGTGCTAATGTACCACACACAGTACATTGCACATTTTGTAGGTTCAAATCTGCAAAACAAAGATTTAATCCAAAGTTTTCTGGGCACTGAGATGCAAAATATATATATACAGTTGAAAAGCTGGAATTCCATTAGCCGATTTCTGCGCCCTTGTGGCGTCAATCTTCAAATTGAAAATACTTTTTTGGTATAATATTTATCTCTCCTAAAGCCAGCACATAAAATGAACAGATAAACAGAGAGAGTTTGTCCTTAAGAAACAGAAATGCTTATGTTTTACATGTGTTCTTTGATAAAGCAGGGCTATAGTTAATTGTTTGAGTGGATTAAATAACAGCTTCTTCCCAAACCTGTTCTCTAATCATTTTGATTTGCCAGCCTTAACAGCAGACCGTTAATCCAAATGACTGTTGAACAGCCTAGTCCTAGTGGGACCAGCTTAAACATTGCATTCACTGTTATGTTTTAACTCAAATCAATCTTTACAATTAAACATAATTCTTTAATCAGACTGGTTCAAGGGTAGGTGTTAAATCTAGATTATACTCAAAATGGCAAACACTTTTTAAAATAATAATATTTGAATCCTAGTACAGGTCTTGGTGTGACATATCAAGCGAAGGCCATGCGTATAGGGGGGTGCAAACTGTCTTAACAACTGGGTTGGTGTTTTTCAAGGGTTGCTGGTCGTTGAAGCAGGGTGATACAAAGCACAAGCAGCTGTTGAGATGTCCTTCAAAGGACAATCGTGAGAGAAAAAGAAACAGCTGTCTGGTTCTGCTGGGAGTCCACATTTTCTTCAAATAACACTTGTTGCTTTTCTTGCTTGAGGGAACGCTTCAATGTCCGTCGACTTAAAGTCCATTTGCAATGCATATACTCATCTAAGTCAGTCAACTATGCCATATTGAATAGACTTGGAGGCAATGTCCCATTTAGGTCTTGAGAGCGGATTTAGCATACTGATTGCCGTTATGGAGTATTACCTGAGTATTGGCACCTCAAGCAAGTTAGCCTAACCATAGAAGACATACAGGGAAGTTAACATCGAAAACAAGAGCTACATCTCAAATTATTTACAACAATCAAACAAAGCTCATCTTGACAATGTATCAAATGATTCATACTGTTTTCAAGCACGCCATTAAATGCAGTAAGATAATGTCTACCTTCCAAAATGCCCTAAAACGACTTTCTAAATAGTGCACTACTTTTGACCAAAGCTCTATAGGCTATGTTCAAAAGTAGGACACTATTGAGAGCATACGGTGCAATTTGGCATTAAACGATTTATAATCCCAGTCAAAGGGGTGAAGAACAGAGATAAAAAAGACAGTTTACATGTTTTTTCCCCTAATCCTCTTAGAAAGACAATACCTTTTCCCTCTAAATGAGCATGGGTTTTCAGTATTCATAACTTCTGACAATTCTTGGTACAGATTACAGTACATTGTCAGAATGCCGCAAATCGGTTTACACAACCTCTGAATGCTTTTGACCCCAGAAGCTTAATCAGATGACTTGCTTTTCCTCTCTCCTTGTCTTGGCACACATCCTGTGGAGACAGTTACTATCAATACTGCATATTTTGCTTTGTGTGTTTTACTTCCTCAAATAAGACAGACTGTCACTACTATACGTCCATCAACAACATTTAGATTAAAAAATGTTCACGAGCAACTGAATTTCATCCAGTCCCTCTGTGCTGAAGCATGCCGTTTCCTTTCTATAATTGTGTTTATGGTCCATTGTGTTGAAGTCATTATATTTAGAATGCACTTGAACGCTTGGGAGAATATTTTGCCATTTCATCTCATTTCCTGTCAATG